>JARVZY010011591.1:0-50590 GCA_030686995.1 Artemisia argyi | reverse complement strand
CGGGCTCTTAAATATTGTTATGTGGATTCATATATTATGTCACAATTAAATTTATTTCAGGGGTGATGTGGTTCAAGTGGAAACGTGGGTAGCTTCTTCTGGAAAACACAGGATGATGACTTTATCGGCAGTAGAAATTAATTGCTTCTTCTCTTCTTTTACTGTTTTTTGTGTTTGCTGTGATTGGTTTATTGATGGTTTGTAATGATTAAACTGATAATTTTCTATTGTTTCTTATGGTCTATAGGGTCCAATTAGCTAAGGTTCTTTCTTACGGATACGATGATAGCTCCTGGTCACTATAGACTAAAACTGGCAGGTAAGTGTTCTATTGCATGAATTATCGTATTTTTGATAGTAGACTGGTTTGAAACTTCAGTGTGACACCGGTCGCAATAAAATTAAAAAAGTTACTCTTTTCAGCACACAATTGAGCCAAATTACTTTATTACATGTTCTGTTTGCTGATTGATACATGAGTTATTAACCATCAGTGATGTGACACTTGAAGACACGGGACATGGAAGATATGTGGCCTCTTATTTTAGTCAAGCTGCTACATAAAAGGGTGTTTGACATATGCAAAGACAAAACATAATACTAAGAGTCAACTTGCACAGGTAATTCTCCATTTTGAGTTATGTTTACATGTCTTAGGATTTAGATGTTGTTGATGGTTTAAAATAAATTTCACTTCAGTTTTAATCTGCTCATGGTGGAAAATAACGCTACAAACACCACCAAGAAGCCTTGCAACAACCTTAATTTTTATCTAACTTTAACTTTTTCAAGTGATCATGACCATGGTGTAAACAAATGTAAGCATATGCATGTGTAGGTGGTGGTGGTGACTATCATGGTGGTTTGTATAGACAAGATAGTGTTAGTGGTGCCGGTTCATCATTTTCGGTCGCAAATGTGAGTGTTAAGAGGGAAAGAGAGGTTAAAAGTGAAGAATCAGAAAGAGTGATTAGTGCAACAAGTGTTGAAGAAGAAGATGATGGTATTATTAATGGTAGGAAGAAGCTTAGGCTTACTAAAGCTCAATCTGCACTTCTTGAGCAAGCCTTCAAACATCATAGCACTTTGAATTCTGTATGCATCTTATATCTTTCTCATACACGTACCTATTTTTACCACTATAAATACTATTATTATCGTTATCTTTACCTATTTGTTTCTTTTAACGTGATTAATCAAAGAGTGATTACTAAAACTAATGTTGATTGACTATTAGCAGAAGCAAAAGCAAGAACTTGCAAGGGAGCTAAAGTTGATGCCAAGACAAGTTGAAGTTTGTTTCCAGAACAGAAGAGCCAGGTAAAATTCGACTAAATATATTTCGTCCCCATTTATTATAGCTATAATTATATAGATTTTAATCATACTTAATATCATATCGTCTGTATCGAAAGCAAAAAAGGAATTTTGATATTTATATAATAAAACAAGCAAAACTATTAACATGATTGGTCCATGAGAATTATGAAAGTCCACTAATTATTAATACATTTATCCCTAGCACATAACTTGATGCACTAACACATAACTCTGTGTAGTTTGTAGCACCCTCTTCGTTAACTGTGATTTAAGCAGTTGAACAATGCAAACTGTGATTTTAGAGGTTCAAAAAGGCTAACTGTGATTTTACAGGTTGAATAAGGTTAATTGCCATTTTAGCGGTTGAACAAAGTTAACTGTGATTTTAGAGGTTAACAAGGTTAAGTGTGATATTAGCGGTTGAACAAGCTAGGTAACTGTGATCTTAGCGTTCAACAAGGTTAGCTGTGATTTTAGCAAAACTCACATGCTCTTTTAAGTTGCTGTCTTTTGTTATTATTTTTATTAAGTAAATTAAGGTGCATAGTATGTAGTTTTTTTGGGTAGATTAGTTTAGTTATCGTGGTTCAATATTGAGAATTTCAGCTTCTTTATTTTTAATGGTTCACCCAGGTTGTCTATCTGATATGGTCATGTGTAAAACTTCTAATTGAGATTCTTAGTGGTCAAGGGGTTTGATTTGTTGTGGCAAACAAGGTTTATAATTGTGTCTCACAGTCTGAAATTGTTAAATTACATTCTATAAGTGTGAAAAGGTCAAGAAAGATAAGTTATGCTGGTGAAAGTAGCTATTTAATCTTTCAAAATGTCCTCCTAAATGATGGAATGTAATATCTTTGTTATAAAAAGGTTTTGTGATGGTCATATATAAGCTCATTGGAAGGAAAATTCAATAGGTCAATGAAGAATAAACTGCAGTCGTATATGTCAAGTCAATGTGGTTAATGTATACTTGGTTTCTATAGTAGGTGGCAATACGAAATCATTCCAACCCAAGCACAATCCATTTAACTAATCATGCAGAACAACTTAACTGTAACCCAGACACACATAATCCGTTTCAAAGGGGTTATACAATTGGAATTATAGTTTACTTTTTTTACGAGCACTGCACTTAATTTACAATCACCCCTAACCCGTACGTGACGAAACTAGATAAGAGGTGTCCACGGTGTCACGAGAACCGATGAAACATAGAAACTACGTTACGTAATGTTAAATTTCGTAAAAAACTTTGATCTTCCTAATTTCACCCTGTCCCTTTAAACCTCGTTCAGTCGCCCCCAACTCCCTAAGCCGCTTAATTATTTTCGTGTTGTGTCACACAAGGCCACCCGAATTCTAGTGTTTGGATATAGTACATTCGTTTATCTAATAGAACCACATCTAAACAATATATGACACAGTTGATTTACTACAAAGATGTTTAAAACCCTTTTTTTTTCTTTAATTATTATTTATGTATTTTTTTATTAATAAATAAAATTACACATAAGTTATGTATAAATAAAATCAGCATGCATGCAACAATAAAATCCAAATACTTATACCTGTTCCAAAGAATGATAGTTATCTGCAATGAAGGAATAACTCTTCTTCTGCGGCTGCGAAAATGACGAAGACGTGTGTTTGGAACTCTTACCCCCCATCGATCGATATAAAACTCTTCAACTCTCAAACGTAAAATCTTTAAGCATGCTGTATTCTAAAACCCTAATATTTATAGTAGAAAATTAACCGAGTTAATTAATTTGCTGCATGATCGATCTTGAAAGCACGCGGTAATTATTGTATGTTAATTACGTGGAAACTTCGCTGATATTTTCTGATTGATATAAATGGTAAAAAGATGTAACTGAAAGTTGTTAGCGATTATATATTTAGTATGGAATTTTCTACAATGTGCCACATGTTTAAAACATTAAATGAAGTAAAATTGCCATATTTAAATGTGATTTGATATTATTACTTTCCAAAATTTCTTTTGTTTGCCAAGTTTAACTTCATTTTACATGAAAATGTATTTAATTTAAGAAATAAGTATGATTAATTAATATTTCTTAAGCCATGCCCCCATGGCACAAGTTAGATAAAGCCATTTAGTATAGGTAATTAATTAGGCAAAACACGCAATTGGATTTTCCTAACTTGTGATTTGAGTTCCTTTGAGTTGTGTGATCTTTGAGCTTCTTTGAGATCATCAGCCATAGTAAATCTCCAAGCTCATTCACAGTAGTATCGCCTTCATGTGATGTAGTGACTTTAGGACCGTCATGCTCACACCCTTCTGGATCAGGAGGCTCTACATTAGAGTTGTGGATCAGGAGACTTTTTCACCAGAGTCGCGGAAACGTTGTTGGTAGTCTCTCAACATTTATTGTAGCAAGTCTCTCATCATCATTGATAGTGTGGAGGATGTATGAGCATGAGGTATGGATTGACCCGATTCAGCTGGAAATAGGAGCCATCAACGCCATCTTTATATGTGTCCCTGAAATAAAACAGTTAGCAATAAAGATAGAGAACGAATATGGCTTTGTCATTCGTTCTGCGAGGACAGACTACCCTCCGGTTTTGTGAAAACCGACCTGTGATCAGGTAGAGTCTCTTTTAAAGAAGACTCTCCTTGACAGGAATTTCCAGCTTGTAGTAATGAATTTTCCAAAGAATCCACTTCGGAATCTTCATACTAAGCATGTTCTAATACCGGAACGTCTCAAAGCAGACAGCACGATAGAGTGAATCGGTGAATTGATATTCACGGATTGATGAAAAATTGATTTATAGAAATCACTCGCGTGTCATATGATAAACATTTTTGAGACACGACGAGTGTTTTAAGCTTTGAATCATATTTCCATCAAAAAATACTTGTGTTTGAAAGATTATACACAATCAATGTGCTCGAAAATTAGTTGGTGAGCACATTGAAAGGTTTTTGCAAAAGTATCCGTCAATCCATATCCTGGAACAAGTTTGATTCAATTTTGCATCGCGCCATTGTTGCTTTCCAGTTGTCACTTGATCATTAATCCAAGATGGATCTCACATGTCACCTACCAAGAGCTTGAAAGATGTTCGCTCTAGAAGGATTTCCATCTTCATCGTGAATATTTTCATATCACTCGGATGTTCTGGCAATACCACAAGGATAATGTGTAGGACTCTAAATGTTTTATCTTACTTTCTACATTGTGTGAAACAATAAGCATATTGGAAGTGTGTCCTAACGAGATTTATGGATGATCTCATGGCTCTAGATTCAATAGTGCGTTTTGATCCGCTCCTGGAGACTGGGGAGGCGTCTCCTGTTTTAGGTATCAACATAGCTCGCAATGAGCGGTCGATACATTGCACAGGGTTCCCTGTGAGAATGAAACAAGCTCTATTAAGAGAACTTGAGTGGTTGGGAAGTTTAGTGCAGTGCGTCACTGGGTCCATGACGTCTTGTCTTCAATACCAGTATTACCTTAGTAACCACTAGTAGCATATGAAGTTGAACCCGGGTTCTGCCCTAAGGTTGAATATTTGGAGGGCTATTTCTTTTCACCCTTTCTCATTTCAATTCTTTTTCATTCTTCAACCCCTTCAGTGGTTACCGAGACTTCACCACTAGAACCTTGTTGGGTTTGTTCCAGTCCTAGCTCTATCTCAGTCCGCACTCTTCCCTTTCTCACTTTTCTCCTTTTTTCAATCATTCCTAAGGACTTCTAATCTATCTATGGATTATCCCTGGGAAGATCCTTCCGGTTCTGGTGGATCATGGAAACTCATACCTAACCTTAACCATCCTTATAACTCCATGCATAAAGATAAATGGTCGGTCTTTGGTATTACTTCCACAAACGCCTTTTGCTCCCCCTCAATATGTGCATCGATATTCGAAAGTGTTTAGCACATATGTGGGAGCCTATTTATTGAGTCCAAAAGATCAATTTTGATTATCAGATTTCATATTTAAATCACATTCTCTCCCCCGATCAAAAATATCAAATCTTTCGAGATTTTTGATCTCAATTGATTCAAATAAGTTAGGAAACGTTTTTGGGAGAGAAATGCAACAATTTTAATATTTTCTGATAAAAAGGAACCTTTACTGCTCCCCCTCAATCTGTGAGGGAGGTTGTTATGTGTCAGATTCGATGAGTTTCCAGAAGATTTGAAGTTTTAACGAAAAACTCTTTGAAAATGTACTTATTCTGACACATAACCATCACAAATAGTTTTGTTGCTTTTGTACAAAGTGTGGGGAGTTTTTGATGATACATAAAATCTTGAGAAATCACTCTCTCCCTCAATCAATGACGGATGTTAAAACTGAAATATTTTCAGAAAATATTAAAGTCATTGATTGAGTGAAAATTTTATCAAACTTTTGAGTTCAATTTGATTTTTAATCAAAATCTCATGGTACCACCAAGTTTTGCACAAATACATACCGGAAAAATCATAGAAGGGAAAGTATTTGGCGATAAAAAGAAGATTTCTCTTCTTTATCAAGAAATAATGCACTGAAGCGTACATTAGATCGAGGAAACATGGATATAAAGTAATCCATGCCCAGGTGAACTTCATCCGGTAAAAGGAACAACCGTCTTTTTTGCGACGTGTTTTCCTCATTTTGAAAAACGGGTTGCTATCTGAATTAATAGCAAGCCATAATTTTGAAGTCCGGGTTGCAGCCTGAAATGACTACAAGCCATAATTTTAAAGAATGTTTTGAGGAACGACATGTTTTTGAAAGAAAAAAAAAACTTTATTTGAAACCAAAAAAACTCTTGCTCAAGCATATGTATGATTCTGTGTCATTATTGAATGACATTTCTAGAAACGTACATAATATTGATTACACAAGAGACATGTCGTAAGAAGAATATTTTTTTATTTTTTATGATTTTTCATATTTCTATGGTTTTATAGGTTTTATATTTTTCTATTTTCTTTTTGTTTTAAGCTATCTACAAAGGATATGTGAAGCAAAACCCATTACTCCTCATTCTCTTCCTGAAGACGTATGAGTGATTCTGGCGTAAGACTCTTCATTCCAAGGTGCTGGAGAATAAATTGAAACCGTTCTCTAAAGAGAGCCTTAGAGAAGAAATCTGCCACCTGAAATTCTGTCCTCACGAATTAAAGTTCCACTACCCTTTACTCAACATGTCCCACCACACCTTTGGAGATTCCGATTGCCAGGAGAAACTTTGATAGTCCATCAAACCATGTCCTAGGTCCCTGCTTTAGACCATAGAGAGCCCTATACGGACGATAAACAAGGGTCGGAACGATCAAGATCCACAAATTTTTCAGTTTGACTGAAATGAAGAACTTCATTCAGCTCGCCATTTTGAAATGCAATTGTCACATCCATTTGATAGACCATCATGTTCTGATTTCCAGCATTGGCGAGAAACAATCTGAGAGCTTCACAACGAACAACTAGAGTGAAATATTCCTCTAAATCAATGTTTTCCTGTAGACGATATCCCTTAGCAACAAGCCTTGCCTTGTTTTCAGAAAAACATCATGCTCATCAAGATTCACTTTGAAGATCCACTTAAGAGCAATAGTCATTGCATAGTCTGGAGGTAGTACCAATTCCCATACTTCAAATCGATCGAACTTGCGAACTTCTTCTTGCATCGCATTAACCCAATAGTCTTTAGAGATAGCAGTCTTGACATCTTTGGGTTCGACTTTGGATAGTACGGAATTATACAAACACCAAAAGGCAAAGGTGGTAAGTTGCCTTCGTGTGAACACGGGTTGAGAAGGATTTCTAATAAATTTCTCAATCGGATGATAATTGGTCCATTATCAGAGATACTCATGTGGTTGAGGGTAGGGAACTGATGTAGCCATGTTAAGATCTCCAAAAGAAAATGCCTTTGATGAAGATTCAGGAGCAACTATATTATTGAACGAAACCACATCAGGAGGAGCAAAAGAATTCACTTCAAAAGAATTGTTGTCTGCAGTGCCTTGATGTACTGAAGGAGATTGAAGATTTGAAGATGATGGTGAATAACTTACAGATGGAGCATCTTGATCAATTCAAGTAGACACTGATGGACCATTTGAGTTGTACTGAACCGGAGCAGCGGCAGCTGGTGGTGTCGGTGTATCATCCGTAGGTGTCTCAAATTATTCATCAAACATCGGTTCAAATAAGATCTTAAAATGCTCACTTCTAGGAGGTACATAATGTACTGCAGGAGTAGGATGCTGTACAAGACCTGAACTGATTGGTTCAGGGGACAAAAGTTTAGACGCGGGTCCTGCACTGATGTGTACAGGAGCCATGTGCTCAGTCAGCTCAATGAATGTGGCGTGAATGTTTTCCAAGGTTTGTCGGGTTTGTTTGTTGTAGATTCGGTATCCCTTACAATCTGAAGCATAACCAACGAAGAATCCAATATCAGCTTTTAGCTTTTAATTATCCTAGATCTTTAACTATCATCTGTAGGGTAGCATAAAGCACCAAACACACATAGAAAGGAGAGATCCGGTTTCATGTCATGCATCAGCTCATATGAAGATTTGTTGTGAAAAGTATGTATCAAGTATCGGTTTTGGGTGTAACTAGCTATAGCAATTGCTTCCGCCCAGAGGAACATCGGTGCCATGGAAAATATTAGCATGGTTCGTGCAGCTTCTACTAGAGTACGGTTTCATCTTTAAACAACGCAGCTCTACTGAACAGAGTGTGGAACACTTTTCAAGTAGGTGATGCCAATACTTTCGTAAAATTGAATGAGTCGTTTGTTAACAAACTCATTTCCGTTGTGTGTGTGGATGATTCTGACGGTTTTATTGAGCCATACTTGTAGCTGTTTAATGAGTTTGATGATAACCTCTGGAGTCACATCCTTGGTTGTCAAAAACTTCACCCATGTAAACCGAGAATAGTCGACAACTATCACAAGAACATACTTCTTCCCATTTATACTTTGCATTTTCATTGGTCCGCATAGATCCATGTGAAGGGTGTGAAGAACTTCCATGATGGTATTGACAGTTTTGGGTTTGTGTGTATGCTTCGTGCTTTTGCCCAGTTGACAAGCCGAACAAAGATGATCTTTTTCACACTTTGATCTGGGCAGACTGCATACTAAATCCTTGCAAGCAAGATCATTGATGGTACCAAAGTTCAAGTGATTTAAACGTTGGTGCCATAGCCATGATTTGTTCTTTGAGGCCATAAACTGCTAGCAAGAAGGAGAAGGCCGCATCATGTCTTCAAATGGAGATGGTGTACAGGTTAGTGTCACGACTGCTTTTAAGAAGATTAACACCATCCAATTCTCTGAAGAAGCATGAATGTTTACTGAAAGCAGCTTCTAGATCCGAATCACGTAATTGACCAATCAGAAACAAAATGACCAAGTCCTTCGACGTAAAATACCCAAGAGATTACACTGTCACCAAAATACATAGCCTTCTTAACCCATAATTGCCCAAAAATGGTCATTCCCGAATTTTAACTGTCCCGATAACCTTATTCACGAAGTTCTCGAGCCTTGAGCGATCCCCAATCATATGTTTTGAGTAGCCTGAGTCCAAATACCAAAGGACGAAATGTACGACCTGCATTTGAAAACAGACAAGAGCAAAAGATTTGGAGTGTCGGACCCCAATTTGAGTTGGGTTCCAGTTGGTTAGTGCAAACATGTTCTGGAGCCACTAAGACCTTAGGTGCATTCGTTTCAATGGTGGAAATTTCACTAGTAGATGCAATGGGCCTAGGTAAAGAACACTGGGTCTCCAAAGGGAAAGTTCTACCAGTTGGCTTACATTCCTTAATAGGCACTACTCTAGAATTAGTTATCCTAGTTAAAGGGCACTGTTCTCCTAAAGTGAATTTCCTTCCAGTGGGCTTCTATTGATAACCAACACTGGCAAATAGTTTTCCTGTTGCTTTCCAAACTTGCTTAATTTGTTTAGCTCTCCAAACTTTCTTAACTGGGGTTTTATTAAACGACTTCAGAAATTTCTCAACACTTTTATCATGATTACTCGAGATTAAGCATTTATTACATGTTTTGCAAAGTGAGTTAGGATTTGAATTATGATTCCTTTTATTCAACTCAGACTTATAGTTCCTCATGTGGTCTTCTACTTTCTTCTGAGGAACACTTTTAGCAGGTGAAGTCTTATCCTTCTTTATATTTCTCATTGGTTTTGACTTTCTAGCTTTAGTGTCACTATTAACTCCTATAGAAGGACTGATGGGAAACTTAGTCTTTTTCACTTCTAGTTGTTGAACATGTTTTGATGTGTTGGGATCTGAAGTTTCCAAAGGTTCAGCAAAGGTAACATGCTTGTTTGTTGACTTAGAGGATGAAGCAGATGACCTATCTTGCTTGCTATCAATCTTAAGACATGAACCAATAGCATATTCTAAGAGTTCCTGAGATCTATTAGTGAGAAAGCAGGCACCTACAATTGGTCAATTTGGACCCTCAATTTTCGAATCGTGTTAGTGTGAGCTTGAATTTTTTCATCACGTTTGGCTAATTTAAAATATGCATCAAATTCAGGAGCATCCGAAGATGTCTTGGCATTTGAGATTTTAATTCTTTCTTCTAAATGTTGACACTTTAATTGCAAATTAAGATTATCAACCTCTAGTTTTGACAAATGCCTGACCATGTTATCATGGTCATCGTTTTGAATTTTCTCATGCAATTTTAAATTCTCCCCATCAAGCTCAACGACACGATTCTGGAGAACATTTAAAGCAACAGACATTTCATGAAATTGACAAGCAGTTAATGAAGAATCAGTGGCAGTATAGAATACATCTTGAGCAACACATTTAGCAATCAAGGTATCATTCATGATAAGAGCATTTTTCCTCGCAATTTCACTATATTGAAGATCTGTTGCAGTTTGTTTTCCCTCGTTTTCCACTTCTTTAAACATCTTTTTCATATTTTCAACATCTTTATTTAAGGTTTTTTGAAGACCCTCAAAATTTTCCTTGATAAGTTTAAAGAATGGCATGACCTCAGTTAAATAACAACTCTTTGTTTGTTCAAAGTTGGCGTAATTCTCTTTTTACATGTTTTTTCAAAATCAGTGAATAATTGACAAAGAACATATAGAGCAATTAGAGTATTATTTTGCGTGGGGATAGTTAAAGGGACAAGATGCCTGGGTGTATTTAGTGGGTATAACGTTGGTTTAGCTATCTTAAACATGGTACGAGTTTCATCCACTATTCTTTCTGTTTTCATTCTTTCAAGGTCAAAACTCCAAGATATTTGCTCTGGGGTAAACCTTTTTTGAGGGACAAAAAGAGCTAATTGATTATCTTCAAAGTAATCACATTTGTACAGAATTTTGTTTGCAATGCACAAGGGATCCTTTAATTTTTCAGCCAATTTCTCTCTAGTTCTATCTTCTATCTCATTGGTCTCATCATCGGATCGCACATCAGGAGGAGCATGACCAGGCTTAAGCATAACATTTGCATCATATAATGCAGGTTGGGCATCTCTAACGCTCCTAAGCCAATTAGATTTGGGTTCACCTACATCCTTTTCACTGTTTTCATCACACAACTTTTTATGCTTTTGTATCATTTGAGTAGTTTGAATGGTTTGGCCTTGTGTGTACAACTTGTTTTCAAGCTTGTTCTTTAACGTCTTCAGTCTGGAAAAATCATTTAAGAGTTTCGTTTCCTTATCCTGAAAAACAAGTTTTTGAGTAATCATCCTCTTTTGTATCTCCTGTTCACGTTTGACAGTTTGATCAAGTTGATTTTGTAAAGATTTTAACTCTTGTTTCAATGTTTCTTCCTTTAAGTTACGTTCCTTTATATATGCATGCATTTGCCAATCCATTTTCTGTTCACGTTCGGTTAGCTCAAATTTTGCACGTTGTTCATAACACCTAACTTGATCCTTAAGAATATTAATCCTAGTGGTCAGGGTGTCATCAGAAATATAAACAGTGTGCTCATGCAAATCACAATCATTATCGACAACAGAAGATGCACTACTTGGTACAACTAACTCTTCGTTATGTTTCACATATTGTTCACATGGGAAAACATTGCTATTTCCCATATTATCAATATTTGAACCAACAACGTTTGTCAGTTGTACTTTGTTGGGAATCTCATGTTTATCAACCATGTCATTCAGTTTGAGTACCTTAGCATATGAAGCCTGTTCTTTCATCGGTCTGATATATGCATCCACATCCTGTGTTGCAAGAGTCATTGAACTGTTGGTAGAGTCAAGCTTATCAGTCTCTAATCCTCTATCATTGGTGACAACTCTCCCAACATCCGATGCTTTACCCGAATCCACAATACCATCACTTGATTGCACCCGACATGCCTTCACCTTGTCTTCATACTTGAGTTTGTGCTGTGCTCTTTCCATAATGTACTCCTTCACATTACCCATGAGTTGGAGTAGTGTGACTCTGAACACGTCAACCTCGATTCCTGTGTGAGTAGCAAAGTTCTTTTTCATCATTTGACTCTCATGATCATACTCCTCAGTGAATCGCGAATCAATGAACGCTTGGAGTTGGTTGTTGATCACACAGAATGCATCCATAGATCTTTCTTCAGAAAATTCACACTTTTCAAGTTGTTGTTGAAGTTGATCTAAGTATAGAGTCATTTTGCCTGCGAAGGTCTCAGACTTTTCACTGAAGAGTGTTGTGAATGCACGATTGTAACCAACCGAGTATCCAGGTTGTGCAAAGAGAACCTTGAGATGTGAATGAAGTAATCGAAAACATTCAATGCAACAATCCTTTGCATTATCGGGCAATTTAATTGGCTGATGAAGTTCATTCTCTTGAGACTTAGAGCACGAAGATTCCATAGTAGCATTATCAGAATCAAACATGTTAATTTGTTGTGAAGGGTTCGAAGTCTTATGTTCATCGATCATGTCGTACAATTTGAGTATCTCAGGTATGATTGAATCTGAAGAATTTGACATGATGTGGACGTGCACGGGATTTTACACTTCTATGATTTAAACCGAGAAATAGATTCTTTCGCTGGATTTTACAAAATCAAGAAGAAACCGTAAGACACCGAAGACTTGAGATGAACTTTATGATCAGTTGATGGACTTGATGATCAGTTGATGTTGTTTAGTTGTGACCTTGATTCGGTTGATGCAAGTTTGGCCTCAAAAATTTGGGCTAAAAACTTAAAACCTCAATAACTTCACTCTGGAGCGTTTTTGGGCCTCGAAACTTCGCCTAATCAATGCAGCGTGTCGTTCTCCTCGGTCTCACGGTCGTTTTGACAGGTATTTCGTCCAAAACGGAGTTACGGTTTAAAAGTTATGGTCGTTTGAAGTTTGGTCGTCAAAAGTCAACTTTGGTCTAACTAAAACTTTAGCAAATCGCTAAACAGAGGTAATCGCTAGCTGGAGCTAATTGCTAGAGTTAATCGCAGGAGCAAACCGCTAACACTAATTGGTAGAGCAAACCGCAAGAGCAAACCGCTAAAAGCAAACCGCAAACTTCAAGTAATCACAATCAATAAGTAATCGCAGGATTAGGCCAGGTAACCGCAAGGAGTAAACCGCAATGAGGAGCAAACCGCAAGGTGAGTAAAACGCAGGTGAGGTAACCGCAGAGAATGCAAACCACAAACACTTAACCGCAAACCACCTAACCGCAAGAGCAAGTCGCAGTTCACAAAAGTCCAAAACTGTCACTTTCCTTGCGTTTTGTCTGTTTTCCCAAAATGGTAATCGCAGAAAAACTAACCACAAAATCCAGGAGCAAATCGCAGCAATGAAATGAGGCAGTGGAGCTAACCGCAGACAAGAAAAACTACTCAAAACCAATCCAAACTTCAAATAAACGTATGATATAGTATAACCAACTGAAACACAATGTTATACTAACACCAAGGATCATAAAAGTACATCTCTAACATGTCGAATAGCACTAGAAAGATCAAACCAAGATATTTTTCAAGAAAATAACTTCAAACTCATAAAACCACACAAAACCACACCAAATCCGATTCTACAAGGCCCTAAGATGAAACCTTGGCTCTTGATACCAATTGTAGAATATACATAATCATAAGCTAGTATGGTTTTGGATGTATGATTCGACTAGTGTAGTTTTAGAGAGAGAGATTAGAGAGAGAAAGAGATGCGAGCCTTGAGAGAAACTTGAAATCTATTAGCTTGGGTCCAACCCTCTCCACATGTGGAGAGGGGTATTTATACTTATCCTACAAAGAAACATAAAAACGCCCACACCCGGGCTGTGGATCTGGCATACAGTGGGTAAGACCCGTTCTTCTTCCACGATGTTACTTAGACTAAACTAATATCTAACTAAATAATAAACTAACTACGAGCTAACTTAAATGCTATTACAATAATTAGGTGACCGAGACTTTTACAGGAATATCTGTATTCCTAACACTTGTGCTGTTTGATACATAAGTAATTAACCATCAGTGATTTGACATTTGAAGACACGGGGCATGGAAGATATGTGTCCTCTTTTTTAGTCAAGCTGCTACATAAAAGGGTGTTTGACAGATGCAAATACAAAACATATCACTATATAATGTCATGATTTTTTATTAGTTTTTGTCAAGTTCTTGTGAGATTCCTATATTTTCACTGAGATTGTTCATTTTCGCAAAGCAAAACGGCTACCTTAAATGGGGAATTAAGGAAACTTAACACGGAGTTAACTGTGAATTTTGCAAAGTTAACTGAGAATTACCAAACTTTGTTGTGGTTATTATAGATGCTTGCTGATGGGTCAACAATTGTTTGTGAAATATTAATTTGTTTCAGAAAAATATGGTGGATGGCCTCATTACTATAATTTTGATGGGTGAATAGATTTCATTAAATGGGTTAACGGGTGAGGTTATATTGAGTAAATAGCCACTGGCATCACCCGCGATGAGTAGTGATTTAGAAACATTCATGCCATGGGTAGATCAAGTTAGGCGTCTCAAGGTATTCGCTATGACCAAAATGGTTTAGTATCACATAAGTTTTTCACAAGTTATTCAATGTGTATATGAGATTTGGAACTAAACTTTTTTTTCCTGGTATTTGAATAGGTTGTCGCTAATGCTTATACACTTAGGTTCATAAATATGCGGTAGCTTTCAACTACAGTAGTTTGTTTTAATATCACATGTAACATTTTAAAATTTCATGTAAAGTAGTTTTCTCTATTAGTTAGTGCCTTATAGGAATCAGGTATCCCACTGAGTACTGAGGCAACTAACGTTTACTCATAAATGTGTGTCTTATATAAATGCATACACAAGAACTCGATAAGCAGACAAAATCGAGCAGCTTTGCTGCCTAAAACATCAAAGCATGATCTTATTTCAATCCTTGGAGACACAACTGATCAGAAGTATTCTATTTATATGCAAGGTATGATAGTCAAACCATCTCAATATATATAAATATATATAGAATCATTATTCACATGTTAATGATATCTAAATTGCAAATTTACGGGTCTGACCCTTTATACGCTATGTACTGTTGTGATTGATTTGCATGAAAGAACGCTGTCAACTATTCCTCTTGGTCTAAGTGGTGCCACAAGGTAATTTGCAGTTTGATGGAACGTGTAAATTGTAGAATACATGCTCAACGATCGACATGATTCCTCTTGGTCTAAGTGGTGTCACAAGGTAAATTTTTTAAACTTAAACTATTACTGTAAAATTTAAGTTTATGTTTTCACATTTATTTCAAACTATTTGCAACATAAGTGTTTCAAATGAATTAGGTGCTGGACGGGCACAAACAACAGGTTAGCGATAGTTTTTTTTTTTTTTTTTTTTTTTTTTTTTTTTTTTTTTTTTTTTTACTCGCTTTTTGGGTGCCATCACCTTGATTTTTAGGACGAATACTATGGGGGTGGGTATTGTTACAGTAGTGAAAAAAAAGTGGTTAGCTATATCGCGTAGAATCGCACGTAGTCGAAGCAACTCAAACTGTATCAAATATTTAAGATTCAAATAAAAAAGGGATGATGGTGCAAGATGATCAAGTGGATGCAACTAGAGCCACACGTCTTTATTAACTTAATTTTTCAAAGCGATAGTTATAAGTCATGCCCGCCCATTGTAAGAATTAATGTAAGATTGTAAAGTACAAACCTCATCATCCAGGGGTGATTGTGATGGTGGACAGTGGTTGCCCACACCTGCTTGGTCAGTGTGTGGTAGGGAGTGTCGATGAGTTCACTCATGCTAAGGTACGTAGTCGTATTGTAAGACATCATGCCTGAGTTTTGATATTATAGCTATAGATGTATTAACTTCTGAAAAAGAAATAACTTATTTAAGTCTATAGATTGATAAGCTCATAAGACGTTAAGAATGAGTGATGAGTGCTCAAACACTCATCATTTTTACCGTATCTGGACTGCCAAAACATCCAAAAACACCCAAAAACGCATCAAAATACACAAATTATCCCAAAAGTGTGTTTTATATGTTTTAGATGCAAAATGTTTGAAAACAAATGAAAAACGAAAAAAGTTTGCACAATTGGCAGTTTCAGTCCCTCAAGTTTCAAAATTTGGCAAAACTAGTCCCTGGAAGTTTAAAACGAAAGAAAAGTCAACCCAAGGCAAATAAAAGTCAAAAATTATCAAAATAAGTCCTTGGGTGATAAAGTTTGAGAAAATTACACTTTCACCCCTTAAAATCCAAAATTGACAAGAATGGTTCCTGGAATTTTGGAAATTGACAGATTCAGTCCCTGGTGGGATAATTTTGAAAGAAAATCACTTTTGGTCCTTGGAAAATCATAAATTGTCAAAAATGATCTTTTGGTGTGAGTTTGAGGAAATTACAACATTGGTCCCTCAAGTTTGGAAATTTGGCAAAAATGGTCCTCGGGATTTTAAATTTTGGAAATTAACATTTATGGTCCTTTGGAAATTCGAATTGGCAAGAAAGGTTCCTTGTGTTAACTTTGGAATATTGGCATGACACCCCTTGGATTTTCAGTTTTCCATTTTCACCCCTCAAAGTTTGCCAATTTACAAATTAGGTCCTTGTGGTTTTGTAAAATGAATAAACAAACAAACCATGGTCTGATCCACAAACACTAACCCACCAAACAAACCAAGCCCATCCCTAATATACCTAGCCCACTCCACATTTCAGCCCACCAAAAGAAAGATAACACCCCGTCCAAACTATCCCCCCTCAGTTTAACCCAGTCAACCCTCCACCTCTAAACACAAACCCGTGACTCCCCCTACCCTGCTACTTCCATCATCACTAACCCACTATCCCCCCTCCTCATCATAACCTCCTAAACACTACCACCCCTCTCCTAGCCTCTCAAATTCACAAGTATGCCCAATTTCACACGTTTTCAGAAGGATAAATCCAAAATGGATTTTTGGCGCCAAAACCATCCAACGGCTAAAAGTTAAAGATACTCATCCAATGGCCTCTAACTGTGGTGGGAATTGATCAGAAGACACCCCAAACCCTAATGGAGTCCTATAAAAGGGAGAAGATGCTGTGAAGATAGGGTGTTAGATTTTTTAGAATAGTTGTTATGTCGTTTCTTTTAATTAAGTAATTTTAGTGTAGTAAAAAGCTTCTAAGCATTGTATTATCTCATTTTCATGTAATTGAATTTCTTTTTAAGCAATCAAACTCAGTTCACTTCTTCATCTTAACTGTGCAAGTTCTTTGTGTGCAATTAAGCTCAATTGTATGATTAAGCTATTCCATGGACTAATCTAGGCACATGTAGGATCCCATAAGCTTATTGAAAGCTTTTAGAGACAATAAAATCAGAATAGTACCAAAGATCTCTTCTTTTTCTAACTGGTCAATGCAGGTCAAAGGAGGGGCATTTATGGAGCTATGGATAAGCTGAGGTAGCTAATGGAAGACCTCTGCCTATCTTAAAGATAGGCAAGCTGAGTGAAACATTCCTTTTCATGCTGGAATGAGAATTTTTGTAAGCTGTTTCATTTTTTTTTTATATATATAAAATTTGCATTATCTATGATTCTGAGTTCAGGGTAGTTTTGTTGCATTTTAATGTTAAAACAGGTTCATTCATAGTCATTAGAACTAGTTAGAGTTTAAAATTGGAATTCAAAAGTAGATTGCTTCATTGATTAGTGTAACAGTTGGTTTTAAGGGGTGTTTGGATTAACATGGTTCACTGAGTTGAAGTTATTGTTTTGAGGTTATTATGGTTTGAACAAGTCATCTCAGGTTAATAAAGTTTATTTAAGTCACAAAATCCAGGTTTTAAACCATAAAAATCAAAATCATCATCTCATCACCACCACAGTTAACTGAGGTGGTTTTTAAGATCCATACCCTCCTAAATTGGTTTATAACTAGTAGCTTTAGGGTAATTTAACTTTATTCCAACTCCTTGCATGTTATACAAGCTGTAGATTAAGCCCAAAGTTGGAAAAAGTCAAAGTAGTGTAAAATTCTTAAAAGTCAAAATCTGCCTCAGTCATTTTGTTCAAACTTTGGAGATCTGCATTTTGCTCAATACTAGGTTCTAAGGTCTAAAATTTGGCAAGCCTAATCTTTACCACCTTGATAATTTTTGTGAATTTTACCAGATTTTTAGAATTTTGTTTGGTGGGTCCCACAGTCCTTTGAAGTTACTTGCAGGGCATCACACCTGCCCTGTTCTCAGCAGTCCACCCTCACACCACCACTTTTTGTGGTGGTTTGTGGCTAATACAGTGGTCTAGGACTGTTGTTTTTGGTTCCCCTCCACCCCCCTCCTACCAGGGTGTGTTTGTGGACCATTTGTTTAACCCCTAACATTGTGGACCCCACCTTAAATTGATCCTCATCTCTGTCTCATAACTGCCTCAGAAATCAAATAGATTGTGCTTATTTCTGTGCTTTTTGGCTTATTCAGGCCATACACTTGATTGAAAGTTGCTTTTTATTGATTGTTAAACTCAGAGAAACCAAATTTGTTCAGTGTGGACCCCACATTCCCCCATTTGAGCTTAAAACACTCCAAAGTCAACAAAAGTCAACTGTGGGTATAATAAGCACTTCAAGTGCTTATTTATTGGGTTAAAACAAAAGTGATTTTGTTAAAGTTAGTTGTTTTTAGCTTATTATCAGTTTATAAAAAGAAAAAATCCAAAAAACCAATTTTAAAAATAGTGATAGCTTCTATTTAATAGGATTTATAAATTTAATTTTCTTTTTAATTAATTTCTAAGTAATTTATCACTTTTATATTTTTAGAAATTATATTTTAGGTTAAAATAATTTTACAAATTTTTCCAGATTTTTATTTTGTCATTTAGTGGTATTTCTAATTAATTTTAGTTTAATTTAGTTTTAATTAATATTAATCAATTAAATAGCATAATTAGATTTTATATAGTATAACCTAGTTTTTATAATTTTATAGCTTCTATTTTAGTTAAAACATTTTTATAAATTTTTCTAGAATTTTTACTGTTCATTTAATAGTTTTCATAATTTAAATAGTTTAATTAGATATTAATTAATAAATAGAATAATAATTAGTTAATTAGTTTAAAAATACATAAAATTAACTTTTTATAATTTTTTAGGATTCCCATGATGGTTAATTAGGCTTATAAAATTTTTCTTAATTTTCTAAGTCTTTTTAGTATTTTTAATAATTCTAATTAGTTTAATTAGTATTAAATAGATAATTAGTAATTAATTAATAATAAATAATTAAATAGTGTAAAAATAATTTTTAATTTTCTTAAAATTTTATTTTATTATTAGGATTGTAAAAATTTCAATTTTACACTTTTAACCCTTCCAGTCCTTCAGTTGTACTTTTTGTTTTGTGCGTCTGTTTACGTTTTTTAATTAAAACGTACGTTTTTAGTTTTTAGCTCAAATCTTCGTAACCTAAATTCCCGTAATCAATCACGTAGCTTTCCTAAGCTATATTTGTTAATAAATTCCAAATAATTCTGATCATAACCTTTTCCTGTGAATAATTACCCGATCACAAATACGCCAAAGTTACAATTCACACTTCAACGGGACTTAACGACCTGGTGATACCTTATATTACCCGGAGCATTGACCTAGGCTATTTGACTTTGTTGACCATTATTTGGTCCACATAAGTTAGGTGGTTCAGGACCAATCAACTTTTGGCGCCGCTGCCGGGGAAGTGTGCGCGTTTCTATAGCGTTATTTGAGATTAGTGTTATCTCACATCACTCACTGTATAAATACCATCACTTGTGTATATTTTCATAATCAAAATACAAAAAAAAGTCATTAACACTTTTCCTAAAGTGTTAAAACACCAAAAAAATTAAAAACAACAAAACAGATCGTAACGTTTTCTGATTCGGTTTTCTTTTAAGGTGATTCTTAAAGAAAAACGATTTTGGTAAACGAAACGATACCAAAAATATTTCCCAAAAGTTTTTAAACCCATTCACAAAACACAAAAACATCCGTCTCTTTCTTGTGTATAATAATTCTACATAAAAATAAACCGTCGCAAACCAAGACAGAACACCTACCAACTGGGGGTGTGAACATAATAAGTCCCCAATCAGAAAGATAAAAACTTGCCTTTGTATCCTTGTGAGTGGTGTACCTTTCTTAAAGAAGCCACTTGCTTGCGATTATTGGTTTAAGTTCACTGTCGTTTTGCCTCGATTTTTTTTGAGTGAGTTTTTAGTGCATGCGCACTCGTTCTTCTAGGTCTACTAGCCCATTACGTGAGCTTGTACGAAAACCTAGAAGACCTCGTAGACGTTCAGCACCAACAGTCGGATCTGAGATCCGTACTGTTGCCACACCCACTGTCACCATGGCGGAAGACCGTCCCATGTGTGAACTTCTCCAAGCACCCATCGAGGGTTACGGAGATGCCATTATTGTCCCAGCCATCGTGGCTGATAGTTTTGAGCTCAAAACCGGGTTACTCAATCTTGTAACCTCAAGTCAATTCTACGGTTTTTAGAGGGACGATCCTCATGCTCATATTCGATGGTTCAATAAAATCACATCAACCATCAAGTACAAGAATGTCCCATGTGAAGCAATAAAACTTCTTCTCTTCCCATTCTCATTGGAGGGACAAGCCCGGATTTGGCTTGAAAAACAACCTCCACGATCTATTGAGACTTGGGAAGATCTTGTCAAAAAGTTTGTGAATGAATTCTTCCCACCTTCCAAGACCACGAGTCTTAAGAACGAAATCACCAAGTTCACTAAAAAATACGATGAATCTTTTGGTGAAGCGTGGGATCGTTTCAAAGAATTACTTCGCAAGTGTCCACATCATGGTTTCTCTGAGTTGATGCAACTCGATACGTTTTATAATGGCGTGAGCCAAGCTGATCAGGATTCTCTCAATGCCTCCACGGGAGGTAACTTTTTGAGTAGAACAACGAAAGAAGCTTTGCAAATCATAGAAAACAAGTCTAAGGTCCGCTCTACAAGAAGCAAACCGATTGTTTCCCAAATTAATGCGGGTCCTTCCACTTCATCTTCTGTGGGTCAATCTAGTACGGATGCTAAGATTGACAAGCTCACTGAAGCGATCCAAGCTTTGGTTCTCGCCCAAACAAAGAAAGTCTCATTTCCACAACATCCTCCCCCTGCTGAGGTTAAAAAAGTGGAAGTCTGTGTAACTTGTGGTGGGCCGCATGCCTACTACAATTGCACAGCTACTGATGGTACTCCATACGAAGCTCATGCTGTAGCTGGGTCCCAAAATCAAGGAGGCAATCAATATCACCCTCCTATGGACCCTAGCTATCGTCCTCAACACCATTATCCTGGGCCTCCTGGTTTTAATCAAAACCAAAATGTCCAAAACCGTGGCCAAAATCAAAATAGAGCTAACCAAGGTTATCAAAACCAAGGTAACTTCAATCAGGGTCACGGTTTTCAAAATCAAAACCAAGGGTTCCAAAATCAAGGTTTCCAACAACAAAATCAAGGAAAATTTAATCGGAACCAAGGTCAGGGTAATTTCAATCAGGGATATTTTCATGGAAACAACAACCCTAATCAGGGTAATTTTCAAAATCAAGGTCCCAATCCGAACAATCGAGCTCCAAATATTCCTAATCCAAATCAAGCCATTGTTCCAACCGGGCCTTCATCTGACGAGTTGTTGAAACAATTCATGAAGTCCCAAGAAGAGTTGAACAAGTTGCTGGTCAGCCAGATTTCTGACATCAAGAAGTCTTTAAATGATCGACCCTCGGGCTCAGGTACTACTTTACCGAGCAACACGATCGCTAACCCGAGGGGCGATGCTAAGGCGATCACAACACGAAGTGGTGCTTCATATGATGAACCCGCGATTCCTACTACCTCTTCTTCTCCTCCAAAGGTAGTGAATCGTGAACCTGAGGTGACAAAGGACAAAGTGCAAAATCCTAGCTCACGAAGTACAGTACATGTCCAACCTCAGGTTATTCCTGAAACCAGATGTAATCCTGGAGTTGTCTTTGAACCGCCAGAAACTCCAGTGGACAACCCTAAATCCAAAACTTCTATTCCCTATCCATCACGTCTCAGTGAACAAAAGCTCCGCGAAAAAGCTAATCACCAAATGGATAAGTTCTTTCAAATCTTTCAAGATTTGCACTTTGACATTAGCTTCGCGGATGCTATTCTCTTGATGCCCAAGTTTGCATCAACAATCAAAAATCTGTTGAGTAATAAAGAGAAACTCTTTGAGATGGCAAAAACTCCTCTGAATGAGAACTGCTCTGTGGTTCTTTTGAAAAAGCTTCCTGAAAAGCTTGGAGATCCCGGGAAATTTCTAATTCCTTGTACTTTCCCGGGTATGGTTGATTGCTTCGCCTTGGCCGATCTAGGTGCTAGCATTAACCTAATGCCATATTCTGTGTGGGAGAAACTCTCTCTTCCCGAACTTACCCCCACGTGCATGACTTTAGAGCTTTCCGATCGTTCGATTTCTTGTCCCATCGGAATTGCCGAGGACGTATTCGTTAAAGTGGGGAAGTTCCATTTTCCGGCAGATTTTGTGATTGTTGACTTTGATGCCGATTCTAGGATCCCTCTCATTCTTGGGCGGGGATTCCTTAGAACTGGGCGCGCTCTTATCGATGTATTTGAGCATGAGATCACATTACGTGTTGGAACGGAAGCCATAACCTTCAACCTAAATCAAACTTCGAGATACTCCTCCAATTATGATTGTGAGTCGGTGAATCAAATTGATGTCATCGATGTTGCTGCTGAGGAGTATGCTCAAGAGATTTTAGGTTTCATTGATGATTCTTCGAGTGAAAATCTCACTCAGTCTTCTCACCCCATTATTGCCAATTCTTATCCTTCCCTCACTCCGTTTGAGGGAAGTGACTTCATCTTAGAAGAAATGGAGGCGTTTCTCAAAAGTGATTCGATTCCCGATGGAGTTGATAACCAAGAGATCGACCTCGAGAGGGATATTCTCATACTTGAAAAATTGTTAAACGAAGATCCCTCTCCTCTTCCTGTTCTACCACACCAACTTCATAAAGAGGAGGTCAAAAATGTTGAGAAAACTGATGACTTTCCCGAGGTTGAACTTAAGGACTTGCCTCCTCATCTTGAGTATGCATTTCTGGAGGGTGATGATAAATTACCCGTCATAATTGCCAAAGACTTAAGTGATGAGGAAAAGGCTGCTCTCATAAAGGTTTTGAAGTCTCACAAACAAGCAATTGCTTGGCGTCTCTCCGACATCAAGGGCATTGACCCTGAATTCTGTACTCAAAAATTTTTAATGGAGGACGACTTCAAACCTGCAGTCCAACAACAAAGAAGGGTGAATCCAAAAATTCACGAGGTTATCAAACAAGAGGTTTTAAAACTTCTTGATGCCGGATTGATTTACCCTATCTCGGACAGTCCTTGGGTCAGCCCAATCCATTGTGTTCCAAAAAAGGGTGGCATTACTGTTGTCACAAATGAGGAAAATGAGCTAATTCCCACTCGTTTGGTTACGGGTTGGCGTGTCTGTATTGACTATCGCAAGTTAAATGACGCCACCCCCAAAGATCATTTTCCTCTGCCCTTTATGGATCAGATGCTCGAGAGATTAGCGGGGAATGAGTATTATTGCTTCCTCGATGGTTTCTCGGGTTACTTTCAGATTCCCATTGACCCGCAAGACCAAGAAAAGACCACTTTCACGTGCCCCTATGCAACTTTCGCATATAAACGTATGCCATTTGGCTTATGTAATGCTCCGGGCACGTTTCAAAGATGTATGATGGCCATTTTTTCCGACATGATCGGGAAAAGTATGGAGGTCTTTATGGACGATTTTTCGGTCATTGGGGATTCGTTTCAGTCATGCCTCTCCCACTTAGACGATATGCTAAAACGTTGTGAAGACACAAAGTTATGTCTAAATTGGGAGAAGAGTCACTTTATGGTCAAAGAGGGCATTGTCCTCGGCCATAAAATTTCAAAAAACGGGATTGAGGTTGATCGTGCCAAAGTGGACGTCATTGCAAAATTACCTCATCCCACAACTGTGAAAGGTGTTAGGAGCTTTTTGGGTCACGCCGGCTTTTACCGTAGGTTTATTCAAGATTTTTCTAAAATCGCCCGGCCTATGACCCATCTCCTCGAAAAGGATGCTCCTTTTATCTTCTCCCCTGAGTGCATCGAAGCCTTTGAAACATTAAAGAAAAGGCTTACCGAGGCACCGATTCTTGTTGCCCCCGATTGGGACTTGCCCTTTGAGCTCATGTGTGATGCTAGTGATTATGCTATTGGGGCAGTCTTGGGGCAACGAAAAACAAAACATTTTCAGCCTATACACTATGCCAGCAAGACTATGACTGAGGCACAAAGTCATTACACCACCACTGAAAAAGAATTATTAGCTGTGGTGTATGCTTTTGAAAAATTCCGGCCATACTTGATCCTGACAAAAAGCATAGTGTATACGGATCACTCGGCTTTGAAGTACCTTTTTGCAAAACAAGATGCAAAGCCGAGACTTCTTCGTTGGGTTCTCCTCCTTCAGGAATTTGATATCATTATTCGTGATAAAAAAGGAGCTGAGAACCTAGCTGCGGATCATCTCTCCCGTTTGGAAAACCCCCATCAAGATGTCTCCGAAAAAAGGGAAATTAATGAAACCTTCCCCCTTGAGACGCTCAATGCGGTTGCCTTTCGTGGAGATTCTGTTACCCCTTGGTTTGCCGATTTTGCAAACTACCTTGCGGGTAATTTCATTGTGAAGTGGATGTCGTCCCAACAGAAAAATAAGTTCTTTAAGGATGTCAAACATTATTTCTGGGACGACCCCTACTTGTTCAAAATCTGTGCGGATCAAGTCATCCGGCGGTGTGTATATGGTCAAGAAGCCGCTGAAATTCTTAAGGCTTGCCATGCTGGTCCCACGGGGGGCCACCACAATCCAAATTACACCGCCAAAAAGGTGTTTGATTCCGGTTTCTTTTGGCCCACAATCTACAAGGATGCCCATGAATTGGTCAAATCCTGTGACGCTTGTCAACGTCACGGGAATATTTCACAAAAGAATGAAATGCCACAAAATGCAATTCAAGTTTGTGAAATCTTTGACGTTTGGGGCATTGACTTTATGGGGCCATCTCCGTCATCTCATGGAAACAAGTATATACTCGTGGCAGTTGACTATTTGTCAAAATGGGTCGAAGCAAAAGCTTTACCCACAAATGATGCCCGAGTAGTTGTGAAGTTTTTGAAAGCTCTCTTTGCTCGATTTGGAACTCCACGTGCTATAATTAGTGATCGTGGTACGCATTTTTGCAATGACAAATTCGATAAAGTCATGCAAAAGTATGGTGTAACTCACCGTCTTTCTACTGCGTACCACCCTCAAACAAGTGGACAAGTAGAAGTTTCCAATCGAGGCATAAAGAGAATATTGGAGAGAACCGTTGGGGAAAATCGTGCATCTTGGTCGGATAAATTAGATGATGCACTTTGGGCTTTCCGTACGGTGTATAAAACACCCATTGGGTGTACGCCATATAAGCTTGTGTACGGGAAAGCGTGCCATCTTCCGATCGAGCTTGAGCATAAAGCCTATTGGGCTCTCAAGCATGCAAATTTTGACCTCAAAACTGCGGGTGATCATCGGAAAGTTCAACTCAATGAATTAAATGAACTCCGTGATCAAGCTTACGAGAACTCTTTGATCTATAAAGAAAAGACAAAGAAGATTCATGACTCCAAAATCAAAAACCGCGTTTTCAACGTTGGTGATCGAGTCCTTCTTTTCAACTCTAGACTCAAGATCTTCTCGGGAAAGCTCAAAACCCGATGGACTGGTCCATTCACTATCGTTAAGGTTTATCCTTATGGCACCGTCGAGTTATCACAAAATGACGGACCTAATTTCAAAGTGAATGGACATCGTCTAAAGCACTACTTTGGAGAGGACATACCATCCATGGTTGTCCCAGATCTCCAAACTTTCCCCAAGGACAATTAAATTCGGGGATCGAGTCAAGCTAGTGACTCGGTGAACAAAAATTAGCAACATATACGGGTTTTCACCCGTATTTCTGACTTCTTTCTACTTTCTACCACCCTAGTGTGGGGGAGTGGCCATCCCCCACCGTTTCAAAAGTAAATATGTTTCAAATTTCAATAATCATGTTTTGTATGTATATTATATACTTTATCATTCAACTCCCGGGCTGTCAGGACAAATTTATTACAGTTAATCATTCACAAGTGATTAGCTAGCGTGGTAAACCTGACACAAGCCTGGGAGGTAGTGATTACATTAAAAAAAAAAAAAAAAAAAAAAAAAAAAAAAAAAAAAAAAAAAAAAAAAAGATTGTATGTACAGATAAAATAAAGTGAAAAATACAAAACAAAATTCCACAGTTAGCTTCAAATATTATCTTTTTACGTTCACAGATTCGGCATAATAGCCGGGACTTTGAATATTGAGGAAAATATTCATTTCTAAGTGTGGGGGGGGAAATTCTAGCGAATTTTATCGCAAAATACTTTCAAGTACCCCCATTTTAGGCCAAAATTTTTCAAAATTTTTCACTTTATTCCAAAATTTTTGTGGTTATCAGTCCGCCAAAGTCTAAATGACAAAGGGATTGGCTAGTCCAGGAGCAAACGGCTCTTGGTAAAAACATCTCAAACCCGTTGATGGCTGGCAGTTTGCCAAAAATTGCATGGTTCCTCAACTCCCCCGCATCCTCATAAGCAAATGAGTTGGCTAGCCCACAAGATTATGGCTTGTGGTAAAGGCCGTGGAAAAACCATAATTGGTAATCAGCTCACCAAGATGTTGACTAGGTCCATCAAGATGCTGGCTAGTCCAGGAGCAAACGGCTCCTGGTAAAGACTAATCAAATCCGTTGACAGCTGGTGGTTTGCTCAAAATCACACGGTTATCAGGTGTGCCACAGTTCTTACACCTGGCTACTCCAGAAGTGATGGCTTTTGGTAAAGAGTTTAAAATCCATCAAGTTTTTCTCAAAAGATTGCTAGGGACTAGCAATAGCTTAGTGTGGGGGATTGATGAGTGCTCAAACACTCATCATTTTTACCGTATCTGGACTGCCAAAACATCCAAAAACACCCAAAAACGCATCAAAATACACAAATTATCCCAAAAGTGTGTTTTATATGTTTTAGATGCAAAATGTTTGAAAACAAATGAAAAACGAACAAAGTTTGCACAATTGGCAGTTTCAGTCCCTCAAGTTTCAAAATTTGGCAAAACTAGTCCCTGGAAGTTTAAAACGAAAGAAAAGTCAACCCAAGGCAAATAAAAGTCAAAAATTATCAAAATAAGTCCTTGGGTGATAAAGTTTGAGAAAATTACACTTTCACCCCTTAAAATCCAAAATTGTCAAGAATGGTCCCTGGAATTTTGGAAATTGACAGATTCAGTCCCTGGTGGGATAATTTTGAAAGAAAATCACTTTTGGTCCTTGGAAAATCATAAATTGTCAAAAATGATCTTTTGGTGTGAGTTTGAGGAAATTACAACATTGGTCCCTCAAGTTTGGAAATTTGGCAAAAATGGTCCTCGGGATTTTAAATTTTGGAAATTAACATTTATGGTCCTTTGGAAATTCGAATTGGCAAGAAAGGTTCCTTGTGTTAACTTTGGAATATTGGCATGACACCCCTTGGATTTTCAGTTTTCCATTTTCACCCCTCAAAGTTTGCCAATTTACAAATTAGGTCCTTGTGGTTTTGTAAAATGAATAAACAAACAAACCATGGTCTGATCCACAAACACTAACCCACCAAACAAACCAAGCCCATCCCTAATATACCTAGCCCACTCCACATTTCAGCCCACCAAAAGAAAGATAACACCCCGTCCAAACTATCCCCCCTCAGTTTGACCCAGTCAACCCTCCACCTCTAAACACAAACCCGTGACTCCCCCTACCCTGCTACTTCCATCATCACTAACCCACTATCCCCCCTCCTCATCATAACCTCCTAAACACTGCCACCCCTCTCCTAGCCTCTCAAATGCACAAGTATGCCCAATTTCACACGTTTTCAGAAGGATAAATCCAAAATGGATTTTTGGCGCCAAAACCATCCAACGGCTAAAAGTTAAAGATACTCATCCAATGGCCTCTAACTGTGGTGGGAATTGATCAGAAGACACCCCAAACCCTAATGGAGTCCTATAAAAGGGAGAAGATGCTGTGAAGATAGGGTGTTAGATTTTTTAGAATAGTTGTTATGTCGTTTCTTTTAATTAAGTAATTTTAGTGTAGTAAAAAGCTTCTAAGCATTGTATTATCTCATTTTCATGTAATTGAATTTCTTTTTAAGCAATCAAACTCAGTTCACTTCTTCATCTTAACTGTGCAAGTTCTTTGTGTGCAATTAAGCTCAATTGTATGATTAAGCTATTCCATGGACTAATCTAGGCACATGTAGGATCCCATAAGCTTATTGAAAGCTTTTAGAGACAATAAAATCAGAATAGTACCAAAGATCTCTTCTTTTTCTAACTGGTCAATGCAGGTCAAAGGAGGGGCATTTATGGAGCTATGGATAAGCTGAGGTAGCTAATGGAAGACCTCTGCCTATCTTAAAGATAGGCAAGCTGAGTGAAACATTCCTTTTCATGCTGGAATGAGAATTTTTGTAAGCTGTTTCATTTTTTATATATATATAAAATTTGCATTATCTATGATTCTGAGTTCAGGGTAGTTTTGTTGCATTTTAATGTTAAAACAGGTTCATTCATAGTCATTAGAACTAGTTAGAGTTTAAAATTGGAATTCAAAAGTAGATTGCTTCATTGATTAGTGTAACAGTTGGTTTTAAGGGGTGTTTGGATTAACATGGTTCACTGAGTTGAAGTTATTGTTTTGAGGTTATTATGGTTTGAACAAGTCATCTCAGGTTAATAAAGTTTATTTGAGTCACAAAATCCAGGTTTTAAACCATAAAAATCAAAATCATCATCTCATCACCACCACAGTTAACTGAGGTGGTTTTTAAGATCCATACCCTCCTAAATTGGTTTATAACTAGTAGCTTTAGGGTAATTTAACTTTATTCCAACTCCTTGCATGTTATACAAGCTGTAGATTAAGCCCAAAGTTGGAAAAAGTCAAAGTAGTGTAAAATTCTTAAAAGTCAAAATCTGCCTCAGTCATTTTGTTCAAACTTTGGAGATCTGCATTTTGCTCAATACTAGGTTCTAAGGTCTAAAATTTGGCAAGCCTAATCTTTACCACCTTGATAATTTTTGTGAATTTTACCAGATTTTTAGAATTTTGTTTGGTGGGTCCCACAGTCCTTTGAAGTTACTTGCAGGGCATCACACCTGCCCTGTTCTCAGCAGTCCACCCTCACACCACCACTTTTTGTGGTGGTTTGTGGCTAATACAGTGGTCTAGGACTGTTGTTTTTGGTTCCCCTCCACCCCTTCCTACCAGGGTGTGTTTGTGGACCATTTGTTTGACCCCTAACATTGTGGACCCCACCTTAAATTGATCCTCATCTCTGTCCCATAACTGCCTCAGAAATCAAATAGATTGTGCTTATTTATGTGCTTTTTGGCTTATTCAGGCCATACACTTGATTGAAAGTTGCTTTTTATTGATTGTTAAACTCAGAGAAACCAAATTTGTTCAGTGTGGACCCCACATTCCCCCATTTGAGCTTAAAACACTCCACAGTCAACAAAAGTCAACTGTGGGTATAATAAGCACTTCAAGTGCTTATTTATTGGGTTAAAACAAAAGTGTTTTTGTTAAAGTTAGTTGTTTTTAGCTTATTATCAGTTTAGAAAAAGAAAAAATCCAAAAAACCAATTTTAAAAATAGTGATAGCTTCTATTTAATAGGATTTATAAATTTAATTTTCTTTTTAATTAATTTCTAAGTAATTTATCACTTTTATATTTTTAGAAATTATATTTTAGGTTAAAATAATTTTACAAATTTTTCCAGATTTTTATTTTGTCATTTAGTGGTATTTCTAATTAATTTTAGTTTAATTTAGTTTTAATTAATATTAATCAATTAAATAGCATAATTAGATTTTATATAGTATAACCTAGTTTTTATAATTTTATAGCTTCTATTTTAGTTAAAACATTTTTATAAATTTTTCTAGAATTTTTATTGTTCATTTAATAGTTTTCATAATTTAAATAGTTTAATTAGATATTAATTAATAAATAGAATAATAATTAGTTAATTAGTTTAAAAATACATAAAATTAACTTTTTATAATTTTTTAGGATTCCCATGATGGTTAATTAGGTTTATAAAATTTTTCTTAATTTTCTAAGTCTTTTTAGTATTTTTAATAATTCTAATTAGTTTAATTAGTATTAAATAGATAATTAGTAATTAATTAATAATAAATAATTAAATAGTGTAAAAATAATTTTTAATTTTCTTAAAATTTTCTTTTATTATTAGGATTGTAAAAATTTCAATTTTACACTTTTAACCCTTCCAGTCCTTCAGTTGTACTTTTTGTTTTGTGCGTCTGTTTACGTTTTTTAATTAAAACGTACGTTTTTAGTTTTTAGCTCAAATCTTCGTAACCTAAATTCCCGTAATCAATCACGTAGCTTTCCTAAGCTATATTTGTTAATAAATTCCAAATAATTCTGATCATAACCTTTTCCTGTGAATAATTACCCGATCACAAATACGCCAAAGTTACAATTCACACTTCAACGGGACTTAACGACCTGGTGATACCTTATATTACCCGGAGCATTGACCTAGGCTATTTGACTTTGTTGACCATTATTTGGTCCACATAAGTTAGGTGGTTCAGGACCAATCAATGAGCTTATTGAATTGATGAATTCTAAATTAGCAATGGTCGTCAAGAAAAAGTTGTCACGTAACTGTTGTCGTTTCAATTATTTTCTATTAACTATGTTTGTTTGTGCAGGTTTAGTGTCGCTTGAGATATATATCTTTTTAGGTTCAAGAGAGGTATTCACTAAAGTTTAAAACTCCTTCATAAGTATGGAAATTAGAATGATACATCAACTTTCTCCGGAGGTTATATCTCACCAAGCTACAATTAATATCGGTAAGTTATTCTAAATTTCTTTAAATCTGGATGTCTTTGTCAACCCTGCAATTGTAGTACGAATAGTTTTATTGTCCGTCTTAATAGGTACTATTGGTCACGTGGCACATGGAAAGTCTAAAGTTGTAACTGCATATCAAATATTTGTGTTCTAATAGTATTGTATACCACCTTATGTGATTATGACTGCATACTCAACTGTATTCAGGGCATATTGAAGTGGTAAAGAAGATAGTCCTCTTTGTTATGCGCCCAGGTATGAGAAGTGTAAGATGACCTTGATAAGACAATTGTCATTTGTTGACTGCCCAGTAAGTAATGAGCTTCTAAACTTAGTCTTCAATGTTACATTTATGGTTTTGTGGTTATTTTTAACCATCTATATAAAATGGGTATAGAAAGTTTAGATAACAAGGTTTTATATCTATAGATCAAACGGGTAAACTAAAACATAAAGTTTAGATTACATGTAAACTAAAATAGAACTATACCTTACATTGGTTTATTTGATAAGTTCCTATTGTAGGTAGCGTATTTAAGAGCGAAGAGGATTCCATTAGTCTTGACCATTTGTCATCGAAGGTAAATTCAAATAATCAGTTTGCTTTAATTCAGTTTTCAAAACCTGATATGGCCATATTTTTTACCGTATAAGCTTATCAAAATTTGACCAACGGGCAAAATTTATAACCTGAAGTTGATAAACACATAAGCCGAATAAAATGGGCTTATCAGTTTTCCAGAAGTCAAATATGCCCACAAATCGAAAAGAAAACTGATCAATACACCCTCATGATAAATTATATACATGAGCTTGTGGGATGGTTAATCAGGTAGATGTGTAGTCCTAAATTGACATTAGTTTGTTTTAGTAGAAAGCATTTGAAGAACATTTCAGTTACAGCCAACTGACCCATTTTACTCAATAAAATACCTGTCAATCTGACACCTCCAATATTCTCTGAGGAACATGAAGAGATTACAGCAGCAACAGAGGAGCGTAGGAGAAGGAAAGAATCTGAGATATTTGTTTATGTGATTTGTCGTTTCCAGTTTAGCCACAGATAAATTCTCGAGCTGTACTAGCAGCCCAAAGATGTACACATGTATAACCTGATATGTATTTGAAACTTAAATTTGCTCTCTCTGTATATAAAAAATAAAAGCCTTTTTATCTATACATGTAGTTCATACTCTCTATTTAGAACTCTAATTAGATCTCATCAGATTATTGACTTATAATCATGGCCTAAAGTTTCTAAGTTCGTAACTTATTATTTATTTTTCAGTCAATTGAAAGTTATTCCAGTGGACAAATATGGTTTCAAAATGGTTGCTCATACTCACAAAGGTTTACATTATTTTCAGCTGGTTTCGAAATTGTTGCTCATACCTCTAGCAGCAGTAGTAACTACCATCGTAGCTGCCACAGCTAACACTACTGCTGCAACTGGTAAACTTTGTGTTTCTTCAATTTTTTTTATAAATATTTATATATGGGCCACACATACATAGAAACACCTGAAAGGTGAGTTTGTACTCTGGCTAATGCGTTCACGAGTGTTCAAGTTTTTCAAGGAACACAAACATAGTAGCAGGTGCACATAATTTAACTTTAGATAATCATACTCGATTCCTATTTGCTAAATTTTATACTGTATGTCATGTTAACTTGTTGATTCTTTAATATTTGATTAAAAGTATTGCCATATGTAAATATTAAACTAAACTGATTGAACTACCAAAATTCAAATGGATTTTAATTCTATCCATTTATTGTTTCACTATTACAAAAAGAAAATACACCTTAAGTATTATTTATATTGATTCGTTAACGTATTTATCGATTGTAGATTTCAATCCTAATTCACATAAGTCTAGCCCATTCATTGTTTGTTTTAAAATGATACAATATTTTCTGGAAGAATGTTTATGTTATGGAAAAAAAGTTACCCTATTTTAAGGTAATTTGCTCAAATATTTCATACAGATTATTGGATAAGTTATTGAATGCGGTGACCTTCAAGTTTAGGATCAAACGCGAAAACAAGTTACACTTTTAATGTAATTTACGAAAACAAAGCTACACTTATAATGTAATTTTTTCACAATTATACATACAGTAGTTGTTTGACTCAAAAATAGAGATTGGAAAGTGTTAAAAATGATTGCAGTATGAAATTTGGGTGCACTTTACTAATTTTTTGTTTAGCAGCCCATATATGTACGCTATTGTGGCTCCAAATGTTTTAAAAAATATCTACCGTTAATTGAATATTGTTCATAATTATCGTTACTCTATGAAGGAAATAGCATAAAAGGATCGGATATTCTTTGTTGTCATAAAGTTGGTAATTACGCAAAATCAACAACAAACATTGTATACAAAGAAACTTTATTTTGCATTTGTGTTTATTTGGTAGTATATGTTGTTCTTGTGGATCACTTTGTAACTTTTTTCTCTCATATTCGATAATAATATATTTTTTTGTTCTTAATCCATTAAATATATAATTTAGTATGTTTATAGCTTATTTTCAATAACTTACTTTTTTCAACGATATTGATAAGTGTAGCCCGCCCAAAGATACAAGAAAACATGGTCAAAACCCTTTCTAAGCATACGACAACTTTACCACAAACTTAATTCCCTTTTTTTAAGCTTACAATCATCGTTCTAAAATAACTCTCAAAAATAGATAAATTAAAATGTATATATGCATGTCTCTTTATCAATACATAACAAATAACTATAAAAGTCATTGATATCCGAACATGAATGAATTAAAATGTAAAAATACAAGTCTTGGCCATGTCAGGTGAATCCATAATAAATAACTATAAAAGATCACTGACATCCGTATATGATTAAATTTAAATGTAAAATTACAAGGCATGCCCGCCAATCGGGCGGGCTTCGAAAACTAGTGTATATATATATATATATATATATATATATATATATATATATATATATATATATATATATATATATATATATATATATATATATATATATATAGTAGGGATCCGGTAAGAAGAAAAACTAAAATAGGAAGAATAAGAAAGATTTCTAGCCACACATTTCAAATAGGAGGGAGAATTTTAAGGGGAGATGCATCCATTTTTATAAATGCATCTGAAATGAGTGGTTGTGGTTTCTTCTTATCATTTTTATTTTAAGTTTTCTTCTTATTTGATCCTAACTAAATATATATATATATATATATATATATATATATATATATATATATATATATATATATATATATTTTGAAGCCCGCCCGATGGGCGGGCATGACTTATAATGATAATTTTGATGGTGTCCGTTAATGGAAAATTATTTTTATCAACGTCGATTTCATTTAATTTTGTTATGGTATTAGTTTATGTTTAAAGAATTTTAAGAGAATGTGAGGTTGGCGTAAAAGAATTATTCTTTTGATGGTGTTACGTAATGGGAAATTATTTTTAAGGAAGTCGATATTATTTTTAAGGACGTCGATGGGCGAGCATTACTTATAATTATTCTTTTGATGGTATTAGTTAACGGGAAATAATTTTTAAGGAAGACGGGCATGACTTATAATTATCGTTGGATAGTTGCAAAGCCCGGTCGATGGGTGGCATGACTTATGAATATCGTTGATAAAAATAAGTTAACAAAAAAAAATTAGTTATAAACAAACCAAAATTTTTTTGTCTAAAAATAATTAAACGGTAATCAAATATGATAGGAAAAAAAGTTTCAAAGTGGTACGCAAGAACAAAGTAGCCTTATGAATACCGTTAAAAAACGTAAGTTAACGAAAAATAATGATGGCCCGATCAAATTGATGGCCCGTCTTTTTTAGCATATTGAATATTGATATATTATGATTTAAGCAAAACTACAATACCTTAAGTGCAGGACATTTGAATGGAGAAGCATGAAGATACAATTTCACCAATTTATAAATTTAGTTGGCTTTTGAAACAATAATATATATGTCAATTTGTTTCTCCTAAAACAATTATCATAATTTTTTTGTACATCCAAATTTATTTTTTTGGAAAAGAGGCAAGACTCTCTTGTTACCTGATTTGGCTAATCTTGTTGCATTCTATCATTCATCATCAGTTGATAGGTTTTAGTCTTTTAAATTTAGAGTTATTTATTAACTTTTGGATAATTTTTGAGTTATTTCCATATACTTTTAGACCATAATAGATGAGCATCTAAATTAGGAGTTTGTGATATCAATGAGAGTTTATATGGATTGTATGATATTAACAATGCAGGAGGCTAGAATTATGCAAATTACCAATGAAAAAAAACCTTATGGCAGAAATGGGGAGAGATTTTAGATGATGTAAAAGATAATATTATGACTAATAGGGCTTATTTGTATCCATGTATTGCACGAAATTGTTTGTCTACATGAAAAGAAAAGACAATATATATGCAAATTTGAAGTAACTAAAATTACAATTTTAGTTTGATTCGATGCTTATATTTTCTACAACAGATGTATTCTAACTGGACGCGAACCTTCTTGTATTTGACTTTTAATGTTAGGCATTACCTTCTCCAACGGGTCGAAAACCAAAACACCTTCTCTTCCACAATAGGACTGCTACTGTTTTCCCGATTCTCTAAGCATCAGAAATTGTAAAAGGCAAATCCAAACATTTATGGGGTTTTTGGTATTACATGTTTTCAGCTTATAATGAACCATATGAACGTAACTAAAAGTAGGTAATGAGAGATTGTTAGGAATACAAATATTCCTGTAAAAGTCTCGGTCACCTAATTATTGTAATAGCATTAAGTTAGCTCGTAGTTAGTTTAGTTATTAGTTAGAATTAGATTAAGTAACATCGTGGAAGAAGGACGGGTCTTTACCCACTGTATGCCTGATCCACACCCCGGGTGTGGGCGCTTTATCTTTTGTTGTTAGGAACTATAAATACCCCTCTCCACATGTGGAGAGGGTTGGACCTTCTCATACATTTAATCTAACATTTCACTTTCTCTCTCAAGGTTCCAAGTTCTCTCTTTTCTTCCTATTTCTCTTAAACCATACGCCACCTAAATCTCAAGTAACACCATATTTGTGACTTGATTAGTATCCTACAATTGGTATCAAGAGCCAAAGTTTCATCTTAGGGCCTTGGTGAATCTTAGTTGGTGTGGTTTGTGTGGTTTTGTGAGTTAGTAGTGTTTTTCTTGAAAACATCTTGGTTTGCTTTATCTAATGTTAGTTGACATGTTAGAGGTGTACTTTTATGATCATTTGTGTTACGATTACATCATTTCTCAGTTGGTTTTGCCATATCATACATATTTTTGAAGATTGGATTGGGTTTAGGTCGAGTTTCTTGACTGCGATTAGCTCCACTGTTACATTGCTTGTTTGCGGTTTGCTCTAGATTTCTGTGGTTAGCTGTCTGCGATTACTATTTTGAGTTAACGGACAAAATGCAAGGATAGTGACAGATTTGGACTGTTGTAGACTGCGACTAGCTCCTGCAGTTTGGTGGTCTACTTTTTAGTATTTGTGGTTTGCTACTGTGGTTTGCTTTTCCTGCGGTTACCACACTTGCGGTTTTGATCATCCTGCGGTTTGCTTCTTGTTGTGGTTAGTACCTTGCGTGTCACTCACCTTGTGGTTTGTTTACTCTATGGTTAGTTACTCCCTGCGGTTATCTCACCTTGTGGTTAACACACCTTGTGGTTACCTCTCCTGCGGTTAACTCGTGAAGTCTCCTGCGGTTAACTTTCCCAGCGATTTGCTCACCTTACGATTAACTCTTCCTGCGATTTGTTCATCTTGTTGTTGCTAACTCCTACGTTGCGGTTTGGTCATTTAGGTTTCGACTTTCTCAACTTGTTTGACAATTTACTAAGTGATGAGATTCATGTGATAGGTTAATCATTTTGCAATTCGTGAATTGTTGTAACTTTAGTCGTTTCAATTAATCTAATTGTGATCTGACGTTGTGAGTTAATCCTTACGACTTGACTAATCTCAATTGGATATCTTGCAACTTGACTTGTCACAACTTAACACTTGATGCAAACTGTGACTCATCTGGTATCTCTCTTTTAGTTTAATTTGTTCAATATATCTTCCGGTTTCTTTTCTTGACTTTAGTAAAATCCCTAGAAAGAATCATTTCTCGGTTTAAGTCACAAAAGTTGTAAAATCCCGTTTGAAGACTTTGAGATGTCGACAGTCTCAGATGACATTCAAGTTGCTGGGTCCGACACCCGACCTCCGATGCTAGACAGGACAGATTATGAATCATGGGCACAAAGAATCAGATTATATTGCTTGGGTAAGGAAAATGGTGAGAACATTCTGCGATCTATCGATGAAGGTCCTATGCAGATGGTGACAACATTCTAGGATTATGCTTGTAAACTCATGCTGTAATTCTCATATGAATGGCATTACTCTTGTCTTTTAATGAATGATATAGTTTCTGCATGAATTATTGAAATGTGGATCTAGAAACTCTTCCTGCCGGCGGTCCCTTATCAAGGTGGCGGTCCCAAACTTTAAAGGACCGTCGACCCTTTTATGGGACCGTCCGCAGTATATGTTTCTCCGGCCTTATCTTATCTTTTATGCAGGATTTCTATGTTTGCTTGCATGTTTCCTCTAACATTTTGCACCTTAATTCCATCGATCGATTCCCGAGTGTCCTCATCAAGGGGGAGCACTAAGCTAGGGGGAGTCATCATGATGCCGTGGACTTCTTTATTTCTACGAAGCCTTTTTGATTCTACAAAAAGGGGGAGAACAAAACGAGACTCGTTGACTCGTTTTAAAACTCATTAATGCCTAGTTTTATCTAAAATGAGTTTATATTTTGTAATCATCAAAAAGGGGGAGATTGTTAATACCAATAATGTCAAAAACGTCATTTGTATTAATCGGTCTCTACTAGTTTTGATAATCACAAAATACAAACACATGTTACGTAAAACTACGACTAATAAGTTTTTAATCGAGAAAACTCGTTTTCGTCATCAACATCACTTAAGGTATGTACAAACTTCTGCCAACTTGTGTATGTGATCAAAGGATTTAAAAACCTTACATTTTCATGTCACAAAACATTTTTACAAAAGCATTTTTGTATAATTTAAAGAAATATTTTATTAAGAAAATGTTTTCAAAATTCAAAACCATAGCAGCCATATTTTCCACTCAAAACCGACAACAAAACTTCACCAGATAGTTTTTCACCACGTCAGGACAAAATGGGGAGCGTTTGTCTGGACGGTCCTTTAAATAAGGGACCGTCGCCTCTCTCTTGACGCCTATAAATACAGAAATGTTTTCTTTCAGAAATCCTCACCTCTTATGCACTAAAACCTTCTATATTCTGAAATCCTTTCCAAAACATACTCTTTGATCACATTATCGGGTTCTAGTTATTTACAAGTGATCACACTCATCATTCCTCTAAAGTGCATGAGAAGAACATTCGTTGTAATCAAGAGACGAAGTGTTGAAGAAGAGTTTTGCTCATCTCATCCCATTGTTAGGGATCTATCATCATTTTCATTCATTGTTTCGTGTATGTAATAGGACTTGAGTGCACGTCTTATATTGTGTATTGTGTTGTATCGTGCCATCGTGTTGGTACGAGGTGTGAAGCCACGTGGGCTTTGGTAGATTGGTTATAGCTAGGATTAGGACTCGACATTCCGCTTAGTGTCGTTAAACTTGGTGTAAGCTTGTGTAAGGTTTGTTCCGCCATAAGAGAGCGTGTTGATATAGTGTTTGTGAAACTCTCGAGTGTGAAACTCGAGGAGTGGAGTAGGGACGAAGGAGTGAGCTTCGTGGCCGAACCACTATAAATCTCCGTGTGCCGGTTTGATCTTTCCTTTACTTACCTTTAGTTATTTATTTGTTATTGCTTATATCTATTGTTGTATTAATTTCATGCAAACATCGAACCGAATCATTTTCACAAACGCAATTTGTAAAGTAAATTTTCTAAAAACGTAAATAATAACGGTGAAACTATTCAACCCCCCTTCTAGTTTCTACAGTTGTGAATTCAGGTAAAGAGAATGCCATGAGAGCATGAGCGCTTGTGTCACTTGTTCAATTTTCGAATCAAGTACTGCAATTTTCTTGTTCCTCTGAAAAAGTAGACATATAAGTTCATAGATTAGACTACCATCTACCGCCACGTAAAGTAAAAGCACAATGCATGCAAAGTGTAATATCTTTTGACTTTTTTTAATTAGTTACTTATAAAAGGCGATAACCCTCTTGTATAGTTAACTTATTAGAACCATAGCATGCACATGATATGCACTTACATTTCTCACTTGCAGGCTTGTCGAGCAAGATACGAGGACATGCAATATCGTTATACGGGTTGCAAGTGAGTATCCTGTTTTATTTCAATAAGATCTATCTATTAAGTTATTTTATTTATTTTTTGTAATTTGTCAAAATTGGTCACGTCATTCAACAATGATAATGAAGAATCGAATATAAGATAAATTAAATCACCATTTTGTCATCCATAAAGGATCTATAAGCATGTCAAATAACACGAATTTATTAATAGTCACCATGAGCACGGTACCAGATTGGTACCGAACCCGTACCGAATTGGTGGTACCGTTTTTTTTCCGAACATGAAATGAGGTACCGGTACCGTACCGGAACCGGTACCGGTACTCGGTACCGGGAAATCTGTATCTATACGGTTCTTCCCGTTTTTTGTTAAACCAATATATATATATATATATATATATATATATATATATATATATATATATATATATATATATATATATATATATATATATCTATACTACTTATAATGAGAAAATGGTCAAAGTGGAAAAGTGAAAACTTAACTTTTGGTCAATCCCCATAATGCCCTTATTATCTATACTACTTATAATGAGAAAATGGTCAAAGTGGAAAAGTGAAAACTTAACTTTTGGTCAATCCCCATAATGCCCTTATTAATTAAAGAAACTTGAACAATCTAATTAAAACACCCCATTACTTAAAAGTACAATAATTTATTCACATTGTACAATCAATTAAAAAAACATATCTATCAAATTAAATACAACCCATTAAAACACAAACCGGGTTGACCCGGTAATTTGACCCTTTTTCGACCCAACCTAGCAAGTTAACCCGGTTTAAATCGACCAATTTTTCGATCGGAGCGGTTCAACCGGTTGAACTACCCGGGTCGAACCGGGTTTCAAAACATTATCCATTACTTAAAAGTACAATGATTTATTCACATTGTACAACCAATTAAAAACATATCTACCAAATTAAATACAACCAATTAAAACACAAACCGGGTTGACCCGGGATGCTTCAAACCTAGCGGATTGACCCGGTTTAATTTGACCCGTTTTCGACCCAACCTAGCAAGTTGACCCGGTTTAAATCGACCCATTTTCGACCGGAACGGTTCAATCGGCTGAACCACCCGGGTCGAACCGGGTTTCAAAACATTATCCTTTACTTAAAAGTACAATGATTTATTCACATTGTACAACCAATTAAAAAACATATATACCAAATTAAATACAACCAATTAAAATACAAACCGGGTTAACCTGGGACGCTTCAAACCAGGCGGATTGACCCGGTTTAATTTGACCCGTTTTCGACCTAACCTAGCAAGTTGACCCGGTTTAAATCGACCTATTTTTCGACCGGAACGGTTCAACCGGTTGAACCACCCGGGTCGAACCGGGTTTCAAAACATTATTTTTCGTTTATAACTTATAAACTTTTTTTATCAATAAACTATTTGTCGTTATAAAATCCCGTTGCTATGCACGGGTACTCGTCTATATATATATATATATATATATGGGGCCATTCATGTGAGAAATCTAATTTTTGTGAGAACGCGAGAAGAGATCCTAGCCATCCATCTAATCCCTTCTTTTTTAAGATGTAATGGCTAAGATTAATTCATCATTTTCACTAACTATATATTAAACGAGGGTATTTTTGAAATTACAATACTCGCACCTAATATATATAAAAAAACACACACATCCCACACAATTATACGTGAAAACAGTTCATTTTCTCTGATTATATATACTCGCACCTTCAACACATCTTCAATCTGGTCATAACCGCCACCATTCAAACCACCACTACACCGCCCTATCAAACCACCACTAAACCGCGAATAAATATCCTCCACACCGGTTCAATAACCACAGCCATAGATCTTCAATCATCTCCCACCGCAGATCACCTTCATTCAACCACCGCATATTACAGTCATTCAACCATAAAATATAACAGTCATTCAACCATCTAATGTCACCGTCGTTAAACCACCGTATGTCACCGTCGGTCAACCACCGTATGTCACCGTCGTTCAACCACAGCAATCGGATAAATATGAATGAATAAAATGTGAATTTTGATGAAATTGAACGAGAGGAAGCTGAAATTAGTGGAGAAAATGCTTTGGTCAAGTAATTGTTTTATTTTATTATTATTTAGTTATTTTTTATAAAATTAGTTTAGAATTGTAAATTCTGATACGTTTGTGAAAGAATATTTTACGAATTAGGTATTTGATGTTCCGAGATGATTTAGATTGCATAAATTAGAGATTATTTGATATTATGAAGTTAGTCACATGTGAAGAATATCGAGATTAGCAATTTTTTGATTCTTTAAGTATATTAAAAGTATCTTCGCATGTGAAGAATATTAGTAAGATATGAAGCTTTAAGATTATAAGCGGATTTAAGTTTAGTTAGAATATCATCGCATGTGAAGAATATGAGTAAGGTATGAAGCTTTGACATTATTAGCAGATTTAAATTTAGTTAGATTATCTTCGCGTGTGAAGATTATCAGTAAGTAATGAATTTTTAACGTTATTAGCGGATTTAAGTTTACTTAGAGTATCGCGTGTGAAAAATATCAGTAAGTAATGGATTTTTGAGGTTATTAGTGGATATAAGTTTAGTTAGAGTATCTTCACATGTGAAGATTATTGGTTAGGAATGAAGTTTGACATTATTAACGGTCCAGTTTGATATTAGTATAGATTATAATGATCTTTTTAAATTTTGATATTAATTAGTTTGTGTAAATCAGAGATTATGGCTAAAATTCTAGGTGCGATTGAAATGAGTAAACGCACTTCAAAATTAGTGTCGAAAAGTGTTGATTTTGTAGGGACTGATTTATACCTGAAGTTTTAGGATAAAACTAGGATTGAAATTATGGTTAACGTAAGCGAAAGATTGGGGGTGGTTGAATGGGTAGGATGCACATACGTGGTCTGCTATGCAATAATTCTTTTCATACTGCATATATATCAACTATATTGTAAGGGGATTTCTTGATTTCTATTTGTTAGAATAATCCATTACCTGGTCGAAGTAATGGCATGTACTAGACTACTACTAGTATGTATGGAGTCTTTATATAGACAAGAAATTGGTATGTAAAGTTCCTTATGTATTGGAACTTAGAATTTACTCATTTAGCATAACCATATTCAAACTAGCAGGCTTCATATCTAAGATGGAATTTGGGCATTATAGAGCACTGGTTAGGTACATCTAATGAACTGTGATTGTTATGTATTGGCAGATTAAACGGCTTACCAAGATGATTCGGAAGGTTTGTTCCCATGATATCTGTTTCGATCATTAGGTATGAGCTTTCTGTTAAACTAAAGTTTTACTTCATTTTCATGTTACTGTAGCTGGTATATTAACTTCCTGCGGTAAACCTGATTTCCGTGGCCCATTGTTTATAAGAATCAAGATTTAAGTGGTTTTATGCTCCCTTGTTTAGATATAATGCTTATGCAAGGTTGTTGTATAAAGATGCTCATGCCTTAGCAGAGGTAAATTGATAGTCCTTTAAGATATCGTTTAGAACTGGTTGTTGTATTTTGTTGCTTACAGTGGTGGTTTTTTAATATCTAGAATCAGTATAAGTCCACCGAGCCTAAAGATCTTTGGATGGAACCATATCATGTTGTTGCTTCAACCTGGCAACCTTGTGCTGATCAACGTGTTTGGGAGCCTACTGGTGAGTGGTAATTACGCCTTCTTACACACTTATGTATTACACTTACTCCTCAGTGTCATGGGGTACCTAAAGGATGTTAGGATGTGCTTTTTCAGAAATCCGATTTACATTATAGTAAGTAAAGGGTGTTTGGATGTGCGTACTGAAAGTGATTATACCTTTGAACGTCAATCTTGTTTAAGCTATATGAAAATGAACAGTTTACGATGCAACTAGTATCAAATGAATATTCAAATATCACCTGAGTATTTGAAAACTAATTATAAGATAACCATAAAATGAGCAGTTACTCTTTACTTTAGTTGTTATAGCCGTGTCACCTTCTATAGTTAGTATGTTGTTTTTTTTTTCAAATTCTCTGAATTAGATTGCTTTATATTTTATGGAAGTTTCGCTATTTGACATAACATTCTCGCATGTGAAAAAAAACTCTAACTAGTATTTTTTTAGCATCTATATGAATCTTTGTACCCTGTATTGGTGAATCTTTTTAGTTCGAACAAAGTGACCCTTATTGGTTATAAAAAAATTGTGTTTATTTGAGATTTTGCGTTTTGAGTGTAAATGTGTTTATTGCATTATGTTACATGTTAGTTAGAACATTCAGGTGTCTGTCATGATTCATATTTTTACAATATTGTTGATTGATCATTTTAATCTGTTAGTGAGCAAGTTGTTGGTGAAAGTGATCATTTTAGCTTAGGAGGTTTCTGAAGTGAGTGTTGACTACCCCTAGAACAGCAACGTTAAGAGCAGTTACCCATAGTAGGGAAGCGAAATTTCAGCTTTTTGTATCATTTTGCATGAGCCTGTAGGCTTAAGCCTTGGTGCAACTACTCTAAACATAGCAGTTTAATAGCTTTAAAGCCCAATCAATATTTTTTGTGGATAAAAGGTTCTTTTCTTAAATATATCTTTTGCTTTGACTAGTACTTGATGATCACTTTCGCACGTGAACATGTTGTTTTCACATGTGAGCAAGCTACAAGACACCTCGTGGAACATCCATCTCATAAATTACTAAGAAATGTGATGATTAAGTTCATATTTGGTGTTCTGTAAAATTATGTAACCAACATTTCAAAATAGATTTGTTTGATATCAAAAGTCGAAGGGGCGGGGCTATATATAGGTATGCTAGCTTTAAGGTTAAAGTGACGATTTCAGATTTAGAATTGTTGTGATTGGTTGATATTTCCGACAGAAATGTGATGAACTGATGATTAAGTTTATAGTTTGAGTTACTGTAAAAGTTATACGATGAGAGATTCGAAAGTAATAAGTTAGATGCTGAAGTGTATTTATATCTATTGGAATGGTGGAACTATACATAGATATTTTAAATCAAGTATATGTTGTATTGATTGTATTCAACTATTTTAGTACATGATGTTAGATAAGTATGTGCTTAAGATCTGTTGTACTTGTTTAGTTTCGGAAGAGATGAAGGTTTAAATGTGCGACTTGTTTATTGATGTTTTGTGTAAAATGCAGGAGACTGTAGTGTTGGAGAGTGATGAAGGTCAAAGATGTGGAATTTGCATGGATGGCGTTGTTGATAGAGGAGTTTTAGATTGCTGTCAACACTGGTATATACTTCATTACTTATCGTGATTGAAATTGCTGTTAAATTTCATTGGAGGATATTCTATGATCAAATTCTTCATTTCTTTTCATTTTAGGTTTTGTTTTTCATGCATCGACAACTGGGCTAGTATTGCCAACTTACGTCTACTTTTCTAGAATGAATTTCAGTTGATCACTTATGTACCTGTAGGTGATGCAGTTCCTGTTTTTGTTCTATATCATATACTGGAGTACTTCATTGTAAACTAATTATAAAAAAGTATATCCTGCATATGTGGACTAATAGGTTTCCTATAAATGAATATACCACTCTACTTCATTACAAAATCTGAACTTCTTCAATGGTTAGATCTATTAGTGAAACTTTGTGATAAAATTTTTTCTACGCAGATAAATTTGATGTCAAAGTCTAGGTTAATGACACTGTTATAAAAACTGTGGCAATTGCGTTGAGAAATGTTCCAAAAGCTAATGGTAAGATTCTTTCATGCTTTGCCTACGTAAGCGGGTTATACTTGTCTGTAGATGGAGTGGCGAAATTGGCGGGTTGGATAACTAGTCAAATGCTTTACAGTTCAAAATCTTGGTAGTTTTTTGACTTTTGAGTGCTGATCCAACTGGCCTGGGCTGACTCACAAACACCTTTGGACTTTTTTTATATATGAAAAATGCATAAACATAATTAATACAGTAGTATAAATATTTTTGAACAAAGTGAGTGACTTTCAACCCAGTTGACCCACTTCCTTGGTAGCTATAATATTATACCCTTCTAATCCTTGAAGCCAAACTACTTATAATACTTTTCTTACTGTTATTTTATTGCTCTAATATTTAACTACGAAATTACATGACAGCTTTCTGAGATGACAAGAATGGGGAAATTGTGTTAAATGATTCGTTAGATATATCAATTGCAGTCACTACTGAGAAGGTATCAGTTTTCTACATGGTACTTTCTATATATTTCTTCGTGATTGCTAGGGCTACTGGTATTATTGTATCTCTTTCTGTCTTATAGGGACTGATGACTCCAATTTGGAAGAATGCTGATCAGAAATCCATATCCTCTATTTCTGCGGAGGTACTATCGGTGCTTTATATGCTATTAGATGTGTCGATTTTGATACATTAAGTGGGTCCATTTCAGTTATGTTTAATGACTTTATATAAGCTAGAACAATTACTACGAAGATAACTGTCTAATGGGTCAAATGGTTTGAAAGCCATACAAAGTGTATTCGAATGCTTAAACCTTTTAATTTACTTCATCACGAAAAGTTATATTAGGTGTAATAATAGGATAAATTTTGTCATCGTATTGAACACAAACTATCTATGACATTACAAACAATGGATTGCATAGTGTGTTTGTGGGGTTGATCCAATCCTGCCCTTCCTGTCTTGATCCCCATTTAAAATATCAATATTCGTGGCCCGTTGTGCCTGACCCACCCATTGTGCCACCTCTGCTTACTTCCCTGCTAGGCATATATCTTTCTATTATAATATAAGACTCACATATGTGTTTGGAACTTCTCAAGATTAAGGAACTCGTTGAAAAGGCACGAGCAGGGAAGCTTACACCAAATGAGTTTCAAGGTGGCACTTGTTTCATGCGTGCAGTCCGGCATTCTTGCTGTTGGTAGGGGCAACCAGGTGGTTGAACCAGTATTTGGAGATGATGGTAAAGTATCACTGATCATTTTATGCTATTTGAATTGAATACTTTTGTTGAGATTACGCGATCTATTGAACTTATTTCTATTCTTTACTCTGCCAGGAATCGAGAAGCCTGGTGTTATGAAAATAAATATAACATTATCTGCCGATCATCGTGTTTTTTATGGAGAAGTTGCAGGTATATATGGTCTGCACTAGCTATACTTAACAACTTAACAAAATCACATTTGATGAACGGGCTAATATTATTTTGACAGGTGCATTCCTGGCAGCTTTGAAATCAAACTTCAGTGATATACGGAGAATACTAATCTAGTCAAGAACAGGAAACACCATCAAGAAGAAATGGTAGGTGTGATTCTTTTGATAAATGCTCACTTGCTCAATTAAGAAATTCAGATAAGGTGGTTGATATTAAGTACAAGATGAGGTTTTAGACAGTATAGTGCAAAAGACGAGAAATGATTAATTTTCAAGTGAAGAATTATACTCAGAAGTTGTCTCGTATTAGATGATATTGGACATGGTTCCGTGTTAGTGAGTGTAGATTAATGTTTTTAGGTAGGAAGAGTGATGTACGTAGTTAAATAACAAAGGTCATGGTTAGGAAGCGTTGGATATTATCGAAGCTGCAGGTGGCTCCTTTCATCTGGTCAAGTGTCAAGTGGGTCAAGGCACATACTCGACGTCTTACTCAGAACTTGAAATGTGTTGTTTGCAAGAGTAGTTACAAGATTAATCTCAATGTATCAATAGAAAGTAGTTGTAATATCAGTGAATCTTTTCTTATCTGAATCAATATAATGTTCATTTGGCCAAAAGGAATTGGGTTTCATGGCTGTATTTATTTATTTTTTTAATTTTTTTTTGTTCACATAGAGCCACGCTCTTTGATAGAAAACTGGGCTCTATAATAGGTAATAGAGCCCGTTTTCAAAACCGGGCTTTATTTGCTTTCGCATAGAGTCCCTCCCCCTTTGTGCCCTCATGAAAAACCGGGCTCTATATTATGTTGTTATTTATCGCCCGGTCCGGCTGGGGTTGGGCTGGTTGTAGTAAAGCAGTTTAGGAGGTTGTATTACACTTTTAGAGACTTTTAACCCATTGTACCCATTTTGTAGCAGGTTTATAGATCTTACCCGTTTGACCTACTAGTACGTAATATAGAAACTGAATCAACCCATATATAAGTAAATGTGTCACTATTTCCCACTCATAGTATATTTTTTTAATGACCGTATCATGGTACATGTTGAGATTAGTTTGTTCATATTATGTCACTGACTTCGTAAAATAATGCCGATTAGGTATTTGATGTTTTGTAAGTTTTCTTCACATGTGCAAATTTTTTAATGCCCATTAGTTATTTGATGAAATGTGTAGTTTTTCTTCACATGTGCAAAATTTTTAATGCCTATTAATGAAATGTGTAGTTTTTCTTCACATGTGCAAATTTTTTAATGCCTAGTAGGGGTTGATGAAATGTGTAGTTTTTCTTCACATGTGAAATTTTTTTAATGCCTATCAATTAAATGTGTAGTTTTTCTTCACATGTGCAAATTTTTAATGCCCATTAGGTATTTCATGAAATGTGTAGTTTTTCTTCACAGGTGCAAAATTTTTAATGCATAGTGTGTTTGATGAAATGTGTAGTTTTTTTTTCACATGTGCAAAATTTTTAATGCCTATCAATGAAATGTGTAGTTTTTCTTCACATGTGCAAATTTTTTAATGGTATTTGATGAAATGTGTAGTTTTTCTTCACATGTGCAAATTTTTTAATGCATTGTAGGTGTTTGATGAAATGTGTAGTTTTTCTTCACATGTGCAAAATTTTTAATGCCTATCAATGAAATGTGTAGTTTTTCTTCACATGTGCAAATTTTTTAATGCTCATTAGGTATTTGATGAAATGTGTAGTTTTTCTTCATATTTTTTTAAAAAGTACTACTCAAAGTAATAAAAACTTGAAAAGAAAACCTTTTATTCGGAAATGTATTGTTTGGGCTTGAAAGCTCATTTACAAGCCACTAAGATTGTTATTACGATCAAAACATTCAAATTATATTTATCATTATTAATCCCTAACACCCTCTTACTTCTTAATATGCAACCACTAACCCCATTTTACTTTTAAATAAGCAATGCCAAATCTTCAATGAATATTAGCTATTAAGGAGCAACAGTAGACAACAAATTACATCTTGCTTTAAAATATTGATGCACGTGAACTTCAATAGAAATAATATACTGATATGTAGAGCTATCTACTAATTAATAATGGCAACACAGTAAACTACAGACTAATATAAAGAGGCATACCCATGAGAATCAGCCACTATGGAACTTATTATGCTTCCTAGCCAGCGAGCCATATGCGAATGCACAAGGTTTAACTACAATAACCTTGGAGCTGGAATCTTACTCCCCATTCCACCACTAAACCCCTCTTAGTCTTTTTCATCTTTATCCATAAACAAAGTACAAATCAAAATCAGATACGTATTAGTAGTTCCCAGTACACTTCCCATCATAAGTAGCATGAACCATATTTGGCCTGCTTCATCGAAGTTGTCAAATATAACCTAATCTTCATATCTAATGACCCAACCACAATCGACCCATCACGAGTCGTAGCAAAGCACTGAAATTTTATTACTTGGTGGTGGCTTCTGGTACCCCCACGGGTTTTGTCTTGCCCAGTTTGACTGATCTCTGTACATCTCATAAATCCCATACTTTGCCCTGAAAACACAACAAACCATCTCAAATAAAGGTTGAAACCACTAAACAGGCCAACACAACTACGAAATTCAAGATTTTGTCAAAATTACAGTTGTTTACGAAAAATTACAATTCCAAAAATAACCACTTTTACCCGTTACCCAACCCACCCATTTTCTATTTCCCTTCAATTTAGCCATGATTAAATCCATAGAAAAGAGCACACTTTTCCCAAATGCAACATGCTTTGGTGGGCTTTGCTACGAGAGAAAGTTGCATTGTTACAAAGATTCCAAGTTTCCAAAGGCTGTGTTCAATTTTACTGGGGGAATAGTTGTCCTCACTTCATTCTTTCCATCTTGCTGAATGCCAAGCATCTCAGTTCGGAACCACAAAATAACGCCATTTTTGAGATGTTAATGTACAATTATTACCTGCATAGGAGCTCACTATCAAATAGTCGGATAGTTTACGATAGTAGAATCCCAAAGGCTGTGTTCAATTTTATATATGTCCATGAACCTGGGTCCTTGTCTGTCCTATATAACAGCTATTTATGTAGTCATGTTGAAATTATGATGGAATATGTTATTGTCCAAGTTTTGATCTGTGATCATTACTCATCCACATCAAATGCATGGTATTTTGGAAGTTGTTTTCTTGGTCATGATTCAAGGACATTAATGTGGTTTTTGATTTGGAGTAATGTATTCATATAATTTTTCCTACACGTGTAAATAAACTTTCTCCCCAACTAAATACATACACGTACATTTCTACATGAGCATATTTTTTTTTCCATGTGTGAATAAACCTTCTTCATTACTAAATACATGTACATTTAAACATGAGTATATTCTTTTTTATTCACACATGTAAACTTTCTTCACTAGTAAATACACATACATTTGTGCATCACAATATACTTTTTTCTTCACGTGTGAAAAAAATTTCTTCGTCAGTAAATACACGTGCATTTATGTATTTTTTTCATTTTCCAAGTGAATAAATATTCTTCACTTGTAAATACATGTACATTTATACATGAGCACATATTTTTTTCTTCGCGTGTGAATAAAATTTCTTCACTAATACAATTATACATAAGCATATAATTTTTTCTTCGTGTGTGAATAAATTTTCTTCATTTGTAAATACATGTACATTATACATGAGTATATACTTTTTTCTTCACATATGAATAAAATTTTCTTCACTAGCAACAACACGTACATTTATACATGAACATATACATTTATCTTCGCGTGTGAATAAACTTTCTTCACTAGTAAGTACACAAACATTTATACATGAGCATAAACAATTATCTTCGCGTGTGAATAAACGTTCTTAACCAGTAAATACACGTATATTTATATACTTTTTTTCTCGTGTGAATACAATTTCTTCACTAGTACAATTATACATGAGCATATACATTTTTCTTCGCGTGTGAATAAACTTTTTTTACTAGTAAATACACGTATATTATACATGAGCATATACTTCTTTCTTTGCATGTGAACAAAATTTCTTAACTAGTACAATTATACATGAGCATATACTTTTTCTTCGCATGTGAAAAAAAAAAAAAAAAAAAAAAAAAAAAAACTTCACTAGAAAGTAC
>JARVZY010011590.1:0-168732 GCA_030686995.1 Artemisia argyi | reverse complement strand
ACCCTATACTTTATTACCCAAATATATACCCCACTCACCCATTTTTCTCATTTTTATTAATAGAAACACACACACTCACCCACGTTTCTCTCTCTCCCTCCTTTTTCTCTCTAAAAACCGGCCACCACCACACCACCGCCGCCGGCCATTATTCCGGCCACCGGAAAATTTTCCGGCCACCCAAAAATAAATTTTTTTTATATTTTATAGATCGGGACGTGCTCTTTCCGGTTGTACAAGCCGTTTCAATCAAAACCACCCCGAACACCTCCGACCACCATCACCGCCGCACCCCTCACCACCGAAGACACCACCACGAGCCACCACCATCTTCCCCATATTTTTCTTCTCTTTTTCTTGCTCGGTAAAAACCCAAACGCACCCTTTTGTAATTTTTCTTTTATTATTTTCGTTATTTACTTATTTATTTACTCTATAAACACTAAAAATATTATTTTTGAATTAAAAATATTAAAAATAATATTATTCCGAAAATAATTTAATTATCCAAAAATTTTATAAAATTTTTATATATTTTTATTTATTTTACCAAAAATAATTTTTATAAAATTGATTTTATAAAATTTATTTATTTATTATTTTTTCCGAAAATTTGTTAAAAATAAAAATATATTTTATTTTATCCAAAAATAGTTTTATAAAATTTATTTACATTTTATTATTATATATATATATATATATATATATATATATATATATATATATATATATGTATATGTTTATATATTTTTATTTTTGTTTCAATTATTTATTAATGGAATATAAAGTGTAAATGACATTTGTTGACTCGTGTGGGCCCCTTTGACCGACCGTTGCCTAGTCAACGCCGGGTTGACCCGGCGTGACTTGGTGATTTTTGTTTTGTTTATTGATTATTGTGGTTAATTGTAATCGTTATATATATTTCTGAACTTGTTTCGGCTAAGTTTAAATAAACCGGATTAATAAGTATGAAACTATAAAACAAGTTGGTTATTGTTAAGAGGATTTGGATATCGGACATGTTTTCCGTATTGTTATATTGTGAGCTTGAATTGGACGTATTGGATTCACAGCCTTGGTTATTTGGAAGTTATGGACCCTTTGGTACACGAGACGGTAGGGTACGTTAGGCCCGTAAAGATATTAACGTACCTGGAATCCAAACAATACAAAATGGTCGATAAACCTAAACAACTAATGGACTACGCGAATGATATATCCAATCATATTAGTAAAATATTAACGTTGTTTAAATAAAAGAGTCGTTGACTCGGGAAAATGTTGAATAAACGGGCAGGTCATGCCGAAATTTTGTAAAAACTTTTTATAAACTTTTAATGTTTAAGAATTGCGTTATATTTTAAAAATCTTTTCAAACTATATTGTTTTCAACGTTTTATTTTGGGAAAATGGGTAAAATAGCCGAAACTAGTTTCTTTTAGCGTATTAATTGTTTATATGTATAAGTATTTATTTTCATTTCGATTTCTTTTCTTCGAGCTATTCTTTCGTCTACTCTTGACTTTCTCGAATTAACGTACGCTCTCGACGACTTATTCTCTCTATCTTTCTCGTCACCCACACGAGACTTTTAAAATCTATTTTCTTTCAAATTCCATTGTATTTACAAAATCTTTTATTCAAGCATTGTTTCTTGAGATATTCGAGTATAGTTCTGAGTTATGCCATTTATATTGATTAGGTTGTGCTGAGGTTCATTTGTTGTGACGCTTTATTGATTGGTTACTATATCTCGTTTCCTGCTACTGCTATTGTTAAGGCGTGATTCATAGCCCCGCTTTTTATATTTTAATTGTTTATAAACCCATGGGGTGAGACACATGCTTTAAATGTTTTCTGAGCACAAGTATTTTTGGTATGCTTTTCCTGAATGATATATATACTTCCTGACGATGTGCTAAGTAGCTTGTCTTGCCGGAAAGACCCTCAGATCATGAGCCATTAGTCACTTGCGAGTGAACGCGAACTTAGTTTATAGGCCTATATGATTGACCATCCCGCCCAGTTTGCCAAGGCCTTGGCGACGCGGGTGTACTATTTTTGATTTTACAGGGTATTGGCAAGTACCCAGCCTTGGGGGCACTTTATATTATGAAATTCCGCGGTTATTGTTTATGTTAGTACAGAGTTACTGATGATTGGTTTGGTTAATGTTTGTGTGTCATGAGCTTAGTACCATCAACCGTATGTATGCACTAGGATGCCTCTACATATTGGGTGTTACCTTGATTTACCCGGTATTAGCATTTGTTGCTTATATCATATGATTAAAACCTTGTGCTCAACTTTATTATTTTAAACCTATGGATTACACTCAACCTTTGTGTTTACTTTTAAGCATGTGTTTCTCAGGTACTACTACAAATTAAGTTTTGGAGCTTTATGACATGGGCGTGGTGGAGTGGCAAGGTCGAAGGAAGTTTTCTGTCAAGGCAACTTTATCACTTCTACTATCTTTATTTTCATGTCATTCGTAAAACCTTGGTGTGTTTTTAACATTTTTCCGCTGCTAAACTTGGTATTTCTACTACTAAACTTTGTTTTTCCGCTGCTAAACCTTGTCATTTTCCGCTGCAAACTTTTATTTTTATTCCGCTGCTATTTGATAAAGGGCCTATGTGCTCTAAATGGTTTGTAAAACGAATGATGTGTTTTGAGGCACTTTTAAACATCACATGTTGTGGTCGTTAGCTATAAAGGTGCCTGGTTTCTATTTGCGTAGTGCCCCCAGCATGTTAGCTGCCGTATTTTGAGTTGGGGGTGCTACATGGCAGTGCAAGAAATAGACAATGGTGGCTACTTCAACCACTGAAGCAGAGTATGTTGCTGCTGCAAGCTGTTGTGCTCAGGTCTTATGGCTTAAAAATCAGCTTTTGGACTATGGGTAAAATTTCATGAACACCATTATTTTTATTGACAATAGCAGTACCATATGCATAATTAAAATCCTGTTCAACACACTAAAACTAAACATATTGAAATTAGACATCACTTTATAAGAGATTGTTATGAGAAAAAGCTTATTCAAGTTGTCAAAATTCATACTGATGACAACTATGTTGATTTATTAACAAAAGGACTTGATGTGGGTTGGTTTCAGTACTTGGTAACAGGTATTGGAATGCTTAACCCATCAACTTTTGATGTCTAATAACTTTTAGTGTTGAGGGGAGGTTTTTGGTACTTAATTTGTCATGTTTGTTTGTATATGTTTGTCCACTAACTTTAGTGCAGCGGATAAAGACAATAGTGGAAATATTTGCTCTCACAGTGGAAACAAGAAAAACAAATGTAACTTTATTAATCATTGAAACATTCAAGAGTTACATTCCATAAACTAAGAGTACAATAAACAAACACGAAAGACACAGATCCTAACACCCTACACCATACACCAGCTACTCCATTGGCTTCTTGCCCTTCCCCTGGTAGTCATGCTTTGCCTTCTGAGCACTCTTCCTCTTGTTATCAAAGGATGATTGCTTCCTTGGGCAAGCAAGACCTAGCACCTATTTTGCAGGCTTTTGGAGTCTTGCAGGCTTCTCTGGGGCAGGCCATTTCATATTTACCAATGCTGATTCAAGGGCTTTTGTCAGTGCCTATGGTAGCTCCTTGGAAAGGGTGTATGGCTCATCATCAGAAGAAGAAGAACTTGAGTATAACTCAAGAGATGGAGCAGGAGCAAGGGTAGAAATCTTTTTATTTGACTTCATGTTTGTTGAGCTTGAAGCACATGGAGGAAAGTAGTCACCCTATCCTGAAGATTCTTTTTCTGAGTTAGAATAATAGCTTATCTCTTCATCAGATGTATCATCTGAAGAGATGTAGATCAATGGAAAATGACTCATGATGATTATTGGGTTTGTGATGTTAATGAAAAGTTTTGGTGAAGATTTATGTTGATTTAAGCCCCTTATATAGGCAAAGTCAAAACCCTGGGGATAATTAAGAGATGCAATAACTCTTATCTGTTTTGGTAGTTTGGGGAAGTAAATATGTATATTATTTACTATATCGGATTGACTTTGGGAATATATTTTTAGGAATAGTAGCTTGGTCAAAAAGTAACTTTAGTTATAGCTTTGGTTATACATATTATATGGTTTATACTAACATATGCAGGTACATAACCAAAATTTCTGCTAAGAGTTGATCAAATGGTGTGTAACTGAGACACACAACAAATGGTTATTGATTCACCATGTCCAATCCACATAAGAATCAACTAGTCCAGAGCAAATGGCTACTAGTAAAGACTTAACAAATCCGTTTATGGTTGATAGTTTACCAAAAACTATATGGTTATCAACTCACCATATTCCAAGTGATGAAGAGTTGGCTAGTCCATAGCAAATGGCTCATGGTAAAAACATATCAAATCCATTGATAGATGATAGTTTGCTAAAAACTATGTTAAGAGCAGTTAAATTTTTCTATGATTTTCTTTCCACTGCTCTAGAACATTTTTGTGAAAAATTACCACTGCTAGTTCACAGTTACCACTGCAAGTGAAATTTTTACCACTGATGAACTAGTCTTTGCAACTGCTGTGTCAGTAATCTTTTTTTTAATAGCCGTTGAGAGTAACCGTGTTTTCCATATTAATAGGGTTAATTTTGTGAATTATCTTCTTACCTAATTTACTTTATTCTTTTCCTAAAGATAAATACATTCTAAAGATAATTCCAATTGCGCATCATTCTTCAAAACCCTACTAGTATAAATATTCTATCTCTCATACGGCGTGATCACCATTCAACCATCTAAGCATACTATATGCTTATGATCTTTGATAAGTGCTCAAACACTCATCATTTTTGGTCAAATATGAACTGCAAAACATACAAAAACACTCAAAAATGCATCAAAATACTGAAAAAATTTCAAAATTGTGTTTTATATGTTTTAGATGCAAAATGAGTAAAAACAGATGAAAAACGTACAAAGTTTGCAAAATTGGCAGTTTCAGTCCCCCAAATTTCAAAAATTGGCAAAATTAGTCCCTGAGCACATATTTTAAAAGAAAAGTCACCAAAGGTCCTTTTGAAATCATAAGTTGTCATATTTAGTCCTTTGATGAAAAATCTCAAAAGTTTTGGAAATTTACAGTTTTAGTCCCTGGATTTTCAAAAATGACGGATTTGGTCCCCGGGTGTTTCAAAATTGGAAAATCATCAATTATGGTCCTTGGGTTAATAAAAGGTGGCAAGAATGGTCCTTATACTACTTTTGGAAATTGACATTTCAGACCCTCAATTTTTAGGACTTTACAATTTTAGTCCTTATGGTTTTATTAACTAAATAAACAACATAACCCAACACCACTTTTACTTATCCAACTCCAAAACCAAATACTATCCCAAGCCCAATCCACCAACAATTCCTGGCCCAAAACTCCCACCCCTTTTTAATATTTTCCCCCGGTCAATGAAAGTCAGCAAGGTCAAACAGACCTTTGACCCATCTCCCTCACCCCACATCCCTGGAAACCTGCTTCTATGTCTCCCCCTCCTCCTTCCTTTTCACCAATTCCCCACAAAACCCTCACCTTCCCCCACTATCCAACCCTTACAACCCTCCCCCTCATTAATGCCTCACCAACTTCACCCAACTGCCAAACCCCCATTTCCCGCCAAATAGAAGTTTGAACGGCTCAGATGAGAAAAAGCCATCCAACGGCTGAGGGCAAGTGGGAAAGTCAGAGGAAGGACCCCTGGTCTATTTAAGTGAAGAAAGAAAGCAGAAGATAGATTATTAGAGTAGTATTAGTTTTTAGTTTAATTAAGCTTATGGCGTTTTTAATGTAGTTTCATTTAAAGTTGTAATTTCTTGTTTAAATCAGTTGTAATCAACTTTCTTAGTGAAATTTCAAGGTTTGTTAACATTTATTGCAAGGTCTCAGCTTCTAAATTCCAATTTGCATTTTAAAGTAGAAAATTTCAATCTTTTATAAGAATATCAAAATCTGTTGTGTAGTGCCTGTTTAAGCTTAGTTAAGCTATTTGGGAGTATTTCAGAGCTTTCAAGGGCTTTTTAAACCTTCATGTTTCACAATCTGAAGAAACACAAAAATAAATAATAAAAAAAACAAAACAAAAAACAAAACAAAAAACAAAAAAAAAGTAGTAGTAAGCTGAGGTTACAGGCTTGTGAAAGCTCAAATCACCTCCTGATAAGCTCAGGAGGCTTCTTGATAACCTCCTTGAGCTTATCTCACTCCTCAGCTCAGCCTTATGCCAGTGATCAAGCTCAAAGTGAGTGTAACCTTTACTGTTTTGATATTGGTTTAAGTCAGCTTGTATATTGCAATTTTTAGCTTATAACTGTTAGTTAATGCTTATTGAAGTTAATCTAGTACCATTTTTTAGCTTCTGTGCTTCCTAGGTTAGTCATTTAGTGAAACTGCTAGTTATAAGGGGTGTTTGGATTAGTAGATAGTGGGTGATTTAGTTGTTATTTTTTTGTGGAATTGATTTCAGTATACTACCTTAGGTTAATTTAGGTCAAATCAAGGTTTAAATCTCAGGTCTTAAGTATCAAAAGTCAAAATGGCCATTTGAGTTCATTTGTGCACCCACTGTTGTGATTCCTTGTTCATCAGTTCATCATATTGTTGTATAAGTAGAATGTATACCTTAATTAAGTCACTTAGTAGTATAACACACCAATCTCAGTCCCTAGATTAGGGTTCAAGTTCAAGAAAGTCAACTTGTGAGTTTCATCAAAAAAGTCAAATGTGCATGTCATCATTTTTTCCAAAAATTCAAGGAATTTTTAGGATTTATGTGATTGGAATTGGAACTTGTGCTTTTTAGGATTTGTAGTCCAATACCTCATCTTCAAGATCCCACAACTTTTATATTTTTGTGATTTTACCTCTGGGCCCCACACTCCAAGAAACAAAGCTGCAGGGGAGGGATACCCCCTGCTGCAGCAGACCTCACACCCAAACCCACTACTTTGGTGGTTGCCACAGCCCACCACAGTGGTCCCACATGCCCCCACTTTGTTCCTTTCAACCCCCCTCCTGGTAGGCTTGAGATTTTGACCATTTGTTTGACCTTGAGATCCTTGGGACCCACCTGAATCAACCTCCAAATCTTGTCCCATTTTCTGTGTGGAATTAAGTTCAAAGAGCTTAATTGTTGGCTTAATTGCTTATCCTATGAGCTTATTCAATTGAATTCTGCTTTAACATGTCCAAGTAAGTAGTTTGAACCAGAATCACCCATAGTGGGTCCCACTTAAGCTCATTTGAGCTTATTTCCTCTTTTGGTCAACAAAAGTCAACAATGGTGCTAATAAGCCTCCACAATGCTTATTTTTAAGCTCCATAACATTTGTTTTTACAAAAGTTTTCTATTTTTAGTTATAAAATAGTTTTCAAAAAGAAAAATCAAGAAAAACCAATTTAATTTTAAGTGATAGTTTCTATTTAATGTAATTTAAATTTTAATTTTCATTTTTAAATTTTTGTTAAGCACTTGGTATTTTTATAATTTTCTTAAATTCCTTTTATATTAAAGTAATTTTAGTAACTTTCTCAGATTTTTATTTTGTCATTTAGTATTTATTAGAATTAATATTAGTTTTATTAATTATTAATTAATAATTAAGTATTAAATAGCATAATTAGTTTTTATAAATCAACACCTAGTTTTTATATTTTTCCTAGCTTTTATATGTTATAAAACATTTTTAGGAATTTTTCTAGAATTTTTACTGTTCATTTGCTATTTTTTATAATTTAAAATAGTTTAATTAGGTAATTAATATTTAATTAGTAATTAATTAATATAAAAATCACAAAAAGACCAAAATACTTATTTTTAATTTTAAAGTTAGTTTTTAGTTATTTAATAATTTTAGAAATTTTATTTTCATTTTTCTAGCATTAGATTAATATTATATTGTATTTAAGTATTTTAAATATTAATAATTAGTAATAATTAGTAATTAATTAATATTAAATAATCAAATAGTGTAAAAATTATTTTTCTTTTTCTAAAAATTTTCTTTTACCCTTAGGTTTATAAAAAAGTCATTTTCACCCCCTGGGGGTTTTCAGATTTCAGTTTTCACTTTTTATTTTGTACGTTTACGTTATTTAAAACGTGAACGTACGCGTTTTTAGGTTTTGAACGTTTCTGGTTTTTCAAACTTTCCATTCTTATTCATATAGCTTATTTAAGCTATTTCTGTGTAGATTCTTTAGTATAACCAATCTCAAACCCCTTTCCCGTCCAGATTCACCCGATCACAAACTCGTTTGTTAACCATCACACCTCGTCGGGATATAACGACCCGGGGAAAACACTATACTTCCGCGGAGATTTGGTCTGAGACGTTTGACTTGGTTGACCATTCACCTGGTCAATTTAGGTTGACCGTTTGGGATCAATCAAATTTTTGGCGCCGCTGCCGGGGAGGTCGTGCGCGTTTTTCTAAACGGTTTTTCTGATTAGTTAATCGGAATATACACTCATTATATATTTACCCATCTTTGTTCATATTATCTTCTTCTTTTCATATAAAAACAAAACCGTTCCTGAAAACATTTTAAAATCAGTTTTCAACGAACACAAAAAACACAAAAACATTTTCTTTCTCATTTGTATAAAATGTCTTTCCAAAAACCCAAAAATATTCACCTTTACCCTCTCACATCTTTGATTCTTCATTCCTTACCCTCCCAAACCTTTTGATTCTTTCTATGTCTCATCCACACCTTCTGATTTGCCAGTGGTGTGGTAGTTCTTATAATGGTGGTAATTGCCCCGGTTGTGGCATGGTAGAGTCAGGAAACGGGTCTGTCTATAACCAGAATCCCTATTCCTACCATGACACGACTGATTCATTCCATCAGTTACCACACCATGAGACTCAACAGTTTTACTGTTGTGAGTACTGTGGTGGTTCACATTACAGTTCTGATTGTCAATCGGGAAACACGCTTGTCTATGAGCAGTTTCCTGATAACAATTATAACTCAAGCATATACAACCCACAGCCACATCAGTTTCACTGTTTTGATTACTGTGGAGGTCCACACTCTAGCTCAGATTGTCAAACAAGGAATCCATTTCCTTGTAACAATTACGAATATTCATTTTCAGACCCACCTCCACAGTACCATATGATTCACACAATTCCTCATGATACTGAGCAAGACCTTTTACTAAAGGCTCTTGATATATTGAAAGAACTTAAGGAGGAGTTAGTTACTACATTGTTTCAAGACACTCGTGAGAAATCTATGGCAGAATTACTTGCTGAGGAACGAGATGCTAGAAACAAATTGAGCATGGAAGAATTGCTAGTCTTAGAATAAGCAGCTATAACACGTGCCAAATTTCGTAAAGCTGCTCTTCTAGACTGTGATGATGATAGTGATAATGAAGACACCCTTGATATCCTTCAATTTTATAAGGGTTCGTCAGATTCATCATTTGTGATTCCTTCCATGGAAAATCAGGGAGATAATAATGTGACGAAGTCACTAGCCGCTGATCAAATGGAAGAATCCATAACTGCTAGTCCTTCTCAACTCCCTCAGACTGATGTCACACCCGAAGTTCACACTCACTCTCTTAACATGGGGGATGAGCATCTTAGCACTGTTCCTGATAAGGAATCGGATGAATTCATAAAGTCTAGTGCTGAGAACCTTGTCCCAATCCCAAGAGAGTCACAGGGAACTCTTGATCATATGTGTGATCTTCCTTCCCCTCTTGAGTGTTCAAACGATCATTTTGAGACTTTCTCAGATTTTAATGATGATTGTACATCTCATGGAGACATTGAGTATATCGAGGCATCACTCCCACAATATGATGCTGATCCTCTTCTTGAGGAGTTCGCCGATGAACTTACTCACATCAATCCACTTTCATCGGAAAGTGATGATGGTCTCCTCGACTTTGAAGCCGATCTGGGAGAAATTGAAAGTCTCATATATCATGATCCGTCACTCACTTCTGATCCCAACAGTCCAATAGAGAATGTTAATCTCTTTGTTCCCGAAGCATTCAATACTACTCTCACCAATCCTCTATTTGAATTCGAATCTGAATTCACTTTGATTTCTGATAATCCAATCTTTGGTATTCGGAATGAGGATTGTGATGAGTCTATTTCAGAACATGAATTCACAGATTCACATCTTGTGAATAATTCTCTTCATGAGGAGTTCTCCGGTGAACTCACTCATCATATCATGACTCCTCTAGAGTTTGATAGCCCGGGGGAGATGTTCTCAGTCATGAGGATTTGCAAATTCCCACCCACCCTCCCGGGATGTTTTTGAGCTTAACCCTTGAAATCCAAATTCAGGCTAATGAGCCTGCTCTCGAGGAAGAAGATCAAATCATGGTTTTCTTCCTTTTCTTCACCTATAAGGTGACTTCTTCTCTTCTTCACTCCTTCGGTAATGAAGATACCATCTTTGATCCCGACATTTTCATGTATCATTATCTTGAGCCGGGTACTTATCTCATCGGTGTGGAACTTTCACGTGCTTCAAATGTTTGTCCAAACATCTTGAATGAAAGTCCGATGCAGATTGTTTCTTCCACATCATGCTTCCCCAAGGACAAATGAATTCGGGGTCGAGTCAAGCTAGCGACTCGGTAAACAAAAACAGTAGCATGCTTATAGGGTTTTCACCCTAAGTGTGGGGGAGTTACCCATGCTATGGTTACCAATGAAGTGGAAATACAAAATGGTGTTTTCCACATTTAGATTGTAATGTTGCCCTTTTACGTTCCAAGAGTCGGCATAATAGTCGGGACTTTGAATATTGAGGACAATATTCATTCTAAGTGTGGGGGTATTCTAGCGAATTTTATCACATTTTACTATCTAGTACCCCTGTTTTTAGCCAAAATCTCAAAAAAATTTCAAAATTTTTTCACTTGTGCTTCAAAAATTTTGTGGTAATCAGTCCGCCATGTCTAACGACAAAGGGATTGGCTAATCCAGGAGCAAACGGCTCTTGGTAAAGATATATCAAATCCGTTTATGGCTTGCAATTTGCCCAAAATTGTATGGTAAATCAACTCGCCATATCCTAAAAAGCGAATGAGTTGGCTAGCCCGCAAGATTATGGCTTGTGGTAAAGGCAGTGGAAAATCCATAATTGGTAATCAACTCACCAAGATGTTGACTTTGTCCATCAAGAGTTGGCTAGTCCAGAAGCAAACAGCTTTTGGTAAAGACGAATCAAATCCGTTGACAGCTGGTGGTTTGCTCAAAATCACATGGTTATCAGGTGGACCATAGTTCTTACTTGAATCGATACATCTGGCTACTCCAGAAGTGATGGCTTTTGGAAAAGAGTTTAAAATCCATAAAGTTTTCAAACAAGTTTATTGCTAGGGACTAGCAATAGTTTAGTGTGGGGGATTGATGAGTGCTCAAACACTCATCATTTTTGGTTTAATCTGAACTGCAAAACAAACAAAAACACTCAGAAATGCATCAAAATACTGAAAATATTTCAAAATTGTGTTTTATATGTTTTAGATGAAAAATGAGTAAAAACAGATGAAAAACGTACAAAGTTAGCAAAATTGGCAGTTTCAGTCCCCCAACTTTCAAAAATTTGCAAAATTAGTCCCTGAGCACATATTTGAAAAGAAAAGTCACCAAATGTCCTTTTGAAATCATAAGTTGTCATATTTAGTCCTTTGGTGAAAAATCTCAAAAGTTTTGGAAATTTACAGTTTTAGTCCCTGGATTTTCAAAAATGACGGATTTGGTCCCCGGGTGTTTCAAAATTGGAAAATCATCAATTATGGTCCTTGGGTTAATAAAAGGTGGCAAGAATGGTCCTTATACTACTTTTGGAAATTGACATTTCCGACCCTCAATTTTCAGGACTTTACAATTTTAGTCCTTGTGGTTTTATTAACTAAATAAACAACATAACCCAACACCACTTTTACTTATCCAACTCCAAAACCAAATACTATCCCAAGCCCAATCCACCAACAATTCCTGGCCCAAAACTCCCACCCCTTTTTAATATTTTCCCCCGGTCAATGAAAGTCAGCAAGATCAAACAGACCTTTGACCCATCTCCCTCACCCCACATCCCTGGAAACCTGCTTCTATGTCTCCCCCTCCTCCTTCCTTTTCACCAATTCCCCATAAAAAGACTCCCTTGTTAATGAATTCAATGATAGGTGTCATCCATGTAGGATCTTGTTCTTCTATCACTGTGGATACTTCCATCTCCAAGATTGACTTGTTTTGTAAGGTTTCTACCAATACCTGTTTTGATAGGTGCGCAAAGCTTGTGGACGCGATCTTGCTGAGCGCGTCAGCCTTCCTGTTGTCCCCTCTGGGCATCTGTTTTATTGTGAACCTGTCAAAATTTTTAATTAAGGACTTGGTCTTATCCAGGTATTGGATCATGTGTTCATCCTTGGCTTCATATTCACCTAGCACATGGTTAGCGACTCGCCGAGAATCTACGTTTGCCTCCAAGTTGCGTACACCCATTTGGATTGCGATGCGCAGTCCAGCTAGTAGGGCTTCGTATTCTGCCTCATTGTTTGTGGCTGTGAATTCGAAGCGCAACGCATAGGTGAATTCCATACCTTCTGGATTTGTGAGAATAACGCCTGCGCCTGATCCATCTACATATGAAGACCCATCTGTGAACAGAATCCAGGGTTCCTGCAGATCTGTTTTGGTTGTAGAGGTTGGACTATCGCTATCTGGCTTCTCAATAATGAAATCATCTAATATCTGCCCTTTGATTGCAGTGCGCGGTCTATATGAGATGTTATATTCACTTAACAGTACACTCCACTTTTGTAGCCGCCCTGATGCGTCCGGTTTAGAGATAACTTGTTTGATTGGCTGATCTGTGATTACAGCTATTGGGTGCGCTTGAAAGTATCTGCGCAATCTTTTGGCTGCGAATACTAGAGCTAAGACCAGCTTTTCCATAGAGCTGTAGTTAGTCTCTGTCTTCTTCAGTGCTTTGCTTACAAAGTATATGGGTGTCTGGACGGAGTTCCTATCTGTCAATAGTACTGCGCTAACTGCTCCATGAGTTGCCGATAAGTACATGATTAGCTCTTCCCCTGGTCGCGGTGCGACAAGTTTGGGAAGAGATGCCAGATGGTGTTTTAGTTGTTGGAAAGCTTCTTCTGCTTCTTCGGTCCAACGGAAGTCTCCCTTCTTAGTACACTTTGTAAGTGTTTTAAAAAGAGGGAGTGATTTGTCTGCTGACTTTGATAAGAAACGGTTTAGCCCTGCTAGCTTTCTGTTTAATGACTGGACTTCTTTGAGTGTGCGCGGTGAGGGAAGATCAATAACAGCTTTTGTTTTTTCTGGGCAAGGCTTGATTCCATCAGGTTCTATTAAGTATCCGAGAAACATGCCTTCAGTTGCGCCAAAGGTGCACTTCTTGGGATTTAACTTCATGTTTATTTGTCCCAGTGTTTTGAACGTTTCCTCGATGTCGCGCACCAATTCATCCTCTGTGTGGCTTTTAATGACAAGGTCTTCAACGTAGACTTCCAAGTTTCGACCTACTTTTTTCTCAAAAGCTGTGTCCACCAATCGTTGGTATGTTGCGCCTGCGTTTTTCAAGCCAAAAGGCATTTTCGTGTAGAAGAAACCTCCTTGATTGGTGTGGAAAGCTGGTTTTTCTTCATCCTCGACTGCCATTTGTATTTGATGGTACCCTTTGTATGCGTCTAGAAAACATTTAAAAGGATATCCGCACAGGGATTCTACCTTCCAGTCTATCTCTGGCAGTGGGTAGCAGTCTTGTGGACATGCTTTGTTAAGGTCGGTGAAGTCCACGCACATTCTCCAACTGCCATCGCTCTTCTTTACCATTACTGGGTTAGAGAGCCAATCGTGATAATACACTTAGCGCATGATGCCCGCGTCTACGAGTTTGTGTACTTCTTCCAAAGTAGCTTTTGCACGATCTAGGGCTTGGCTGCGCTTCTTCTGTCGTATTGGGGGGTATCCTTGTTGGATTTGTAGCTTATGTTCTGTGATAGAGCATGGTACTCCTGTCATGTGTTTTGGTTACCATGCAAAAATATCTAGATTCTTTTGCAGGAGTGCACACACGGCTGCTTTACCTTTTTCAGATAAAGATCCACCAATCGAAACTTGTTGGTCCGGGTAATCGGGGTGAATAACGACCTTTAGGTTTGGTGTTTTTTATGTGCGCTGTTCTGGAATATTCTCTACCTCAGTGGTTACTGCGTTGCATTCCTTTGGTGGTACTGTTGTGTTATAGAGGGTGACAACTCCTCCTTCTACTGGAAATTTAAGCATTCCGTGCGCTGTATATGGTACAGCGCGCATGGATGATGTTCCAGGTCTCTCAATGATGCCGTTGTATGGTGAGGGAGACTTTATTACCATGAAATTTATCCATGTTGCTGTTGAGTGTTGTTCATTTCCTACGACCACCAGCAAGCGTAATTGCCACATGGACCAAATCTTTTCTCCTGTGAATCCAGTCAGCGACGTTGTTGCTGGTATCAATTGATTTTGGAGCTCAGGTCGCAGTCTTTTGAAACAATGATCGTATAGGATATCAGCGGATGCTCCTCCATCAATGTACATGCGGTGGATATCATGTCCCCCTGTATGTATTTCAATAGTTAGAGGTTCTACTATTGCATTGTCCGCAGCTAGAGTAGGGAAAGATATCTCTTTTTCTAGAGAGAATTTTTGGCTGACTTTTTGTTTTATCTTACGTTGCCATGATTGTATCATGTATATGGTATCAGCTTTTTCTTTGGGAGGTTCTTTCTTACCCCCGTTCCTTTGTTTGTCTTTTCCCTCTTTGATGTTTTTTACAAGGTGGTCCATTCTGCCTTCCCTTACTAACTTTTCAATTAGTTGTCTTAGCTGGACGCACTCGTTAGTTGTTTGGCCTTTTTGACCATGGTACTCGCAGTATCCATTCCCTACGCGCTTTTCCTCTGCGGTACGCATTGATGGACGTTTTGGGAAATTTGCACCTTCTGTTACAAATATTTCCCTCAGAGTTTTTGTGAGAGGGACATATTTGTCATTGTCTCTTCCACTGCGGTAACTCCTGCTGCGGTTGTTATTCTGATCATTAGATTGTCTCCTAGGCTGTTCTTGTTGCCTATAATTCTAGTAACCCTTTTTGCTGTCCGCAGCAGCTGCTTCTCCTTGTATGAAGGATCTGGTGCACTTTGTTAGCTCATCGAAAGTTTGGGGAACTTTGTCATTTAGCTTCCGGATAAGTTCTGGGTTGTTAATCCCATTCATGAACCCTGAAATTTTAAGAATTTCGGGACATACTTTGACCTATATGCACTCATCCTTGAAGCGTTCCATAAAAGCTCTGGTTGATTCCCCTTGGCGCTGTTTTACTCTGGCTAGTTCAACAGGGTTCTTAGCGCACTTCTTTCTCTGCGTAAAGTTGAGACGGAATTCTTTCCTTAATTCTTCAAACCCACCGATGCTCCATCGTGGGAGTTTGCTAAACCATGTGCGCGCATTCCCTACCAACGTAGAATTAAACATATGGCACCACAAAGGCTGTGGCCAGTTTTCGATAGTGGCAGCTGATTTGAAAACTTTTAGATGATCATCCGGATCACCTGTTCCATCATATGTTTTCACGTTAGTGGGCATGCGCCTCCTTTTGTGGTCGGAGTAATCGCTGATGCGTCGTGTAAACGCATCAATTTTCTGGCGTCGCCATGGAAGAGATATGTCTTCATTCTCTTCTTCGCGGCGTCTTCCTCTTGATTTCCAATGTCCGGTTTCTCTATCCTCGTTGTCCGAGGAGTCACTGGAGGAAGAGTAGTTTCTTTTTCGGCGCTTGCGCCGACTTCCTTCAGAAGAAGAGCTTGAGGGGCTTTCACTTGGGGACATTCTTTTCCCCAATCTGTCGTGAATTCTCTTGCTCCCATATTTGGAGGACCCTTGGCTTGGTGAATGCTGAGGTCCTAATCGGTCTTGTATCCCTCGAATGCCAAGTCTGGAATGAACATTAGTGCGCCTCTCGCTGTCTTCATATTCCTCTTAACATTGTGAATCAGATGTCGTACCCAGTCTATCGTGGATAGTAGTACGTTTTTCGTTATCTGCGCGTCTTCCTCGTGGGTGGCGCGGTGGTGATGGTTCGCGTTCAGGACCAAAATTGAGCCGAGCTTGTAGGCTCGTACTTGACCTTCTCCTTGCTTCTTCTTGCATGAGGGCAGTTAGGGTTTCATAATTTTGGGATACAAAATTTCACAACGTTAGGTTGGGTGTGTCCTCAGTTGCTGCGAGAATGTCTGCCTCAGTATTGGGCACCCTATCTCGATTAGGTGCGCCCGGTGGTACAGTGTTGTTCACTGTAGGCACAGTTTAGTGAGGAGTAGTGAAGAGGGTGCGCTAGAGTTCCTTAACGCTTGGGACCACTGTGGTGGTTTGGGTAGTCCTTACAGGCAGTTCTACCACTGGAAGAGGTTGGGTTATCCCTGCCTCTTGGTGACCAGGTGCGCTGGTTGTCCCAGCAACTTGCCTAGGGGTCGAATCTTGTTGATTCTTCCTCTGGGGGTCACGTTTTTCTGGCTGCGGAGTCCGCTGGCTTGAGTTCTTATTTTTTGTCATTTTAGTTCTTTGGTTTTCAATAGTGGTCCCATGGATGGCGCCACTTGTTGACACAAAAGTTGGGCGTTCCTGATTATGGGCTCTTGCTCTCGTACCAATTCACTTCTTAATGCTTGAAACCTGCGCACTAAGAAAATAAACAACACCGTTAGGCTTATCGTGGGATTGTCTCCCACGATTAGACTCCGGCGTGAGAGTAAGTAATCGATTTAGGGTTCTCGTAAAGAGTTTTAGGGTTTGTGAATCGTACCTTGAATGAGAATTATGTCATTCCTTATATAGGCGCAGAATCCTTGTAGGGTTCGTGCTCCTTACGTTTCGCACACATGGTGCTTATCCGAGTTAAGCATATCCATTCCATAGAAAGAAGATCTCTATCTATTCCGTATATAGTTTGGTTGGGCTTGCGTGAGCCCATTCCTATTATTGATGCGGCCCAAGTTATAACAGCCCACGCATGGTGGCTTTAGGCCTTAGTAATGTTTAATATTTGGGCTTGTGACCCATATATAGACTATACGTCATCATATGGTGCTTATCCGAGTTAAACATATCCATTCCATAGATAGAAGATCTCTATCTATTCCGTATATAGTTTGGTTGGGCTTGCGTGAGCCCATTCCTATTATTGATGCGGCCCAAGTTATAACAGCCCACGCATGGTGGCTTTAGGCCTTAGTAATGTTTAATATTTGGGCTTGTGACCCATATATAGACTATACGTCATCATATATATATATATATATATATATATATATATATATATATATATATATATATATATATATATATATATATATATACATATATATACATATATAGGGAAGGGATCAAGTGCGGATTACCTTTTAAGTAGGGATGTGTGGATTAATATCATAGTAACATTCAAAAAAAAATTCAAAAAAATCTGAAAAAATAACAAAAAGAAAGAGGACAAAAAATTATTAAGAATCGCTGAAAAAAATTCAAAAAAGAATCGTTTTCATGGTTAAAAGGTATTATGATACTATGTTTTTTTATTAATATCATTCTACCACTCATACTTTTTTTGAATTTTTTTAATATCACCGTAAATTTTTTTAATATCGTAATAAAAAAACAATGATATTAAGTTTTTTACTAATATCAAAGTAACTTTTTCAATATCACAGTTCATTTTCACATGTAAAAAAACTTAATATCACGTTGGTTTTATAATAACACCGTAACTATCATAAAACCCTTCATAATATCTTTAATATCACGGTAGCACTCATAATCACAAACCAAAAACTGCTCAGAAAAATTTGAAAAAATAAAAAAAGTAAAGAAGACAACAATAGTAAGGATCGCTCAAAAGGAAAGAAATTAAAAAAATCGTTTTAATGGTCAATTGGTACTGTGATAGTTGCGTTGGATCTTGACTTTTTTACAAAAAGTCAATATCAGATCTGGAATGGGCGGTCCAGTTCTGTCCGTACATCCGCACAAAATAAAAAAATCCGCACGTGATCCTCACATATATATATATATATATATATATATATATATATATATATATATATATATATATATATATATATATATATATATATATATATATATCCTTTTAGTTTGTTTTAAATAAGATTAGTGTTGTGAGTGCAACTTAATTTGATTTTTATGTGAAATCAATATATACACAATATAAGTAATTATAACTATATGCAATATGTAGGTAAGTAAGTAAGTAAGTAAGCAAAGAGTGAGAGATGGAACGATCAAACTGAGAGACAAAGGATTTATAGTGGTTCGGCTACGAGGACACCTTCCTCGCCCTAATCCACTCCCCAAGCACCGAACTCGAGAGTTTTCTTCACTAAATCAATATGCTCACTTATGGCGGAGAAAACCATACACACCTTAGCTTACACCAATTTAACGACACAAAGCTAAATGTCGAGTTCTAATCCCAGCTAGAACCAATCTCTGTACTTCAAACACACCACAACTTCTTCACACCCTTTTATTCATTCTACACTTCTTCACAACACTTATGTCTTCACACCTTCACAACTTCTATCTTTTCACTATTTCAAATCTAATGCTTCTTCACAACTTCCAAGCCTTTGTGTCTTCGCAACTTCAATACTTCTAAGTCACTACTTGAGGGCTTTAATCTATGATCCGCTACAAGGCTTCTTCTACTTTAAAAGCTTCTACGTCTTCACTACTCTAAGGCTTCAACGTCTTTGCTACTTCAAGTTTTCTACACAACGATACGACTTCTATATCTTTACTATTGGGATATGAAATATCAAAGTACTTCTGGATGTCAAAGTACTGCTGCATGAAGAATAAAGTCAAAGTACTGCTGAAGGAAAAAGTCAAAGTACTGCTGTTATTGAAGAATGCTTAACGTACTTCGAAGGAAACAAGGACTGATGTGCAATATTAGATAAGGATTAATGTGTAATATTAAACGAATATTCTAGAATTAGTTAGGGATAATGACTTGTCGTTCAAGGATTATATGTTGTAAACCGACTTAAGGTTATCTATATAAAGAGCCTTAAGAGGTATTAGTCGATACAAGTTTTACACAAGTCTTAGATAAGTTTTAGAGTCGATCAAAGTTGATAAAGTAGTTAGGGATTGTTAGTGAATCTGTGTAACAAAGCAGGTTCAAAGTTTGAGTAATATAAAAGTTCTTCTTAAGCTTTGTGTTAGTAGATTCCGCATACTTTACAAAGTAAAACAGTGTTTCAATATTAATAGTGTTGAGATTACTCAATATTGTTAAAACCTTACAAGCTACAAAGTAGTTTGGTCAGAGTATATCGATCCAACAAGTGGTATCAGAGCTTGTGTTGGAAACTCTGATTAAGAAGACAAACCTTTAAACCTTTAAACCAATATCACTACAAACCCTTCAAGATGTCGACTGAAGCTGCACCTGCTCCCTCAATCACTGCTGTGAGAATCCCTATTGTTAAGAAGGGAGAATACAATCTATGGGCCATGAAGATTAGGCAGTACATTGCCATCACAGACCATGCTTTGTGGGATGTGATTGTCAATGGTAACATGCAAATTGAAGAACCAGTAGAGGTACCTGGACAACCAACACCACCAAAACCTACTGTACCTGCTGCTACCAAAAGAAATAAAGACAAAGCTCTCAACATACTGCTTTCTGCTATTCCTGATGGTCACCTATTAAAGTTTCATGATGCCAAAGATGCCAAACAACTATGGGCTGCAATAAAGAAGAAGTTTGGAGGTAATGATGCTTCCAAGAAGATGCATAGGAATTTGCTGAAGCAACAATTTGAAACTTTCACTGTTGGTGAAAGAGAAGGTCTTGATTCTGCTTATGAAAGATTTCAACATCTTCTGAGTATGCTAGAACTATATGATGCTGAGGCATCAGTTAAAGATGCTAATTTAAAGTTTCTGAGAAGTTTGCCATCAGCATGGCATGTAGTTGCTACTATGATTAGAGGACAATCAGGGCTGGATACTATGGACTTTGATGATCTTTACAACAATCTGAAGGTGTATGAGCATGAGATGAATGGTACTACAGGTTCAAGCATACAACAGAACATTGCTTTTGTCTCTTCTGAAAAGAGAAGCAGTACTTCTAACAAAGGTATTGCTTATCTTGTTCAAAGTACTGTGACTGAAACACAGGTTCCATGCACAACAATGGTCACCACCAATTCATCACAATCACTTACCCCCACCTCAGATGATGTTCTATGTTCATTCTTCGCTTAACAAGCATCTCTACCTGTCACCTATCAAGAAGATGTATTGCAAATAGATGATGATGCTTTGGAAGAAATTGATATCAGATGGCAAGTTGCCATGCTCACTACAAGGATCAAGAAGTATGTGAACAAGACAGGAAAAGGCATCAATTTCAGAGCTAAACAAGGAATCACATTTGACAAGTCCAAGATTGAGTGTTTCAACTGTCAAAGGATTAGTCACTTTGCAAGGGAGTGCAAATTTGCAAAGTATCAAGAAAACAAGATGATTGAGCCACCCAAGCCTGAAAGAAAAGAGATTCCAATTACTGAACCAAAACCAAAAGCTTTGGTTGCTCAAGAGAATCTGTCAGAGATTGATTGGTCGAATGAGTTTGATGATGTACCTGTAACCTATTCAATGTTTGCATTGGAAGACTGGAGCACAGCATTTGATGAAGAGCCTGGATATGCTGCTTTGGAGTCAAGAGATGATCTAGGAAGTTTTGATTGGAGCATGGAGTTTGAAGAAGCACCTGTTCAGCTTGCTATGGTAGCTGCTTCACCAAGTTCATCCATTAACTCTGAGGTATGCTCTAAGTGTAATGATATGTATCAAAAGTTACTTAGTGAGTTTGTAGCTGAAAGAGATAAATTTCAAAAGGCTAGGGTTGAAATAACTGGTTATCAATTAACTTTAGAGTCATTATAAGCCAAAATCATTACACATGAAAACAATGAAGTAGCATGGCTTGAAACATATAAACAACAGGAGTACCTAGTTAAGTTAAGTGAATGGAAACTAGGATGTAAGGTGTCTGAACTAGAGAAAGTAACTGCTGAAAGGGATAAGTTGTTAGAAAAACTTGTTGTATGGAATGAGGCTGGTGTGTCACATGTTCAATTTGTTGAAAAGCAAAGAACATCTAATATCAAAACAGGCTTAGGTTATGATAATGATAGTAATGAAGGCATTCCATTTAAGGGCAAGGAACTAAATCTTACAGTAGATGCCTCCACTATCGATGAAGAGTTCATAAGTTTAGATGAAAATACTTCTAGTGATGAGGAATCCCCTAGTCCAACACCTCCTGAATTTAAGAAAGAAAAGGGATATAATGCAGTTCATTACCCCCCAGGTAGCTTTCAACCATCTAGAAAAGATGTTGACTGTTATGCTGTAGATAATCTAGAGTTTAGGAAAAAGCTTAAAAGTGAATTTAATCCTGAAACTTTAGAAAAGTCTGTTGAAGCACCTAAGGTAGAAGAGACCAAGTTTTCAAAACAAGCAATACCTTCAAACTCTTTTCGAAGTACTGCTGATCACTCAGCAGTACCTCAAAGAAAATTCTTTCAAAATACTGCTAATTTTAGAAACACTTATGGAAGGGGATTTGGGGATATTGGTCCAAAGGTCTGTTATGTTTGTTATAGTCCTCATCATTTGATTAAAGACTGTGATTATCATTCAGAATACCTAAGTAAATATCCAAAGACCAGAACTGCCCAACCAAGTCATAGGGAGAATAAGCCAAGGGACAACAAACTAGTTTGGAACTATACAAATAGGGTCAACCATAGTAATTTCTTAAAAGACTATAGGTACCCTCATCAGAAAAGGTTATACTCCAAACCCTTGGTATCTTCACAAAGTACTGATAGAAAGTTCCCTAATGTTTCTAGCAAACACTCAAGTGTAAGATCTAGGAGGTACAATCATTACAACCCTAGAAGGCCTTACAACACAAGAAAAGATGCTAGGACACATAACTCAACTCCTAAAGTTACAACTAAATGGGTTAAGAAAGAAAGTACTGTTGGGGTAAAACCAGTACTTTCAGAAGTTAAGGGTGAAAAAGGGGAAATTGATCTTGAAAAACCAACAGTTTTGGAAACAAAAACCTTAATTCTTGATCATGCTTTCAAAAACAGTGGTGATTACATACTTAAAAATTTTGAGTATGTCACTCCACAAGGGGAATACAAGTCATTAATGGCTTGGGTTCCTAAAAATAACTAACCTTTTTCATGTGAATGCAGGGCAACCCAGAGGAGAAGCTTAAAGATCATCTTATTGTAGATAGTGGTTGCTCTGGCAGTATGACAGGAGAAAAGGAGCTCTTGTCAGATTTTAAAGCTTATTTTGGAGGAAAAGTTACATTTGGGAATGATCCTGATGGAGGAAGAATTACTGGCAAAGGAACTATCAAGGCAGGAAACATTGATTTTGAAGATGTTAGATATGTGAAGGAGCTCAAATTCAATCTTTTGTCAGTCTCTCAGGTTTGTGATAAGAAGTACCCTGTGTTATTCTTTGACACAGAATGTCTTATACTTTCTCCTGATTTCAAGTTAGAAGATAGAAACTTGGTGTTGCTGAGAGCACCAAGAACTAATGATGTGTACAACATAGACTTAAAGAATGTAAATTCTGCTGAAAGGGCAACATGTTTGATTGCAAGAGCATCTATGGAAGAAGCACATCAATGGCACAGAAGATTGGGGCATGTCAATTTCAGAAACATCAATAAGCTGGTCAGAGGTAATTTAGTTAGAGGTTTACCTTCTAAGACATTCAAGAATGATCACTCATGTCTTACTTGTAAGAAGGGTAAACAGCACAAGGCTTCTTGTAAGAAGATTGATGAGAAGACCATTAGAGAGCCTTTGGAATTGTTGCACATGGATCTGTTTGGACCTGTTTTAGTTGTTAGTCTGAACAAGAAGAAGTACTGCTTGGTTGTAACAGATGACTGTAGCAGATTTAGTTGGGTCTTTTTCTTATGCTTTAAAGATGAAACTTTTGATGCTATTCATGACCTTATAATAGTACTTGAAAATCAGTTAAGACTCAAGGTTAGAGGCATTAGATGTGATAATGGGACTGAGTTCAAGAATCAGCTTATGGATGAATTTTGTGCCAAGAAAGGAATTAAAAGAGAGTTCAGTATTGCCAGAACTCCTCAGCAAAATGGAGTTGCAGAAAGAAAGAATAGAACTCCTATAGAAGCAGCAAGGACAATGCTTGCAGACTCTCAACTACCTGTTCCATTCTGGGCTGAGGTTGTAAGTGCTGCTTGTTATGTGTTGAATAGAGTATCAGTGACTAAACCTCAAATGAAGACACCTTATGAGTTACTCATGGGAAAGAAGCCAAGCATCAAGTTTATGAAACCTTTTGGATGTCCCCTAACCATCTTAAATACTGCTGATAATTTGGGCAAATTTGATGGGAAGTCAGATGAAGGATATTTATTGGGATATTATACTAATAGCAAAGGATTCAGCAATAGGGTTACCAAAAAGGTTCTAGAATGTCTTCATGTTGATTTTTTGGAAGAACAAGAGAATTCTAAAGGTAAAGGTCCTGATTGGATGTTTGATCTTGATTTAATGTCTTCATCAATGAATTATGTACCTGTAAGGGATGAAAATCAAGCTGCTCCCACTGAAGAAGAAGCACAGTACATTGTTCATGATGTTAATTTAAGATCTGAAGATGAGCCAAAAGATAATGCCAATGATGAGAAGAAAAGTACTTCTGAGCCTCAAGGTACTGCTAAACCTAACAGTACTGTTGATCCTCAAAGTACTGTTCCACCACAAATACCACTATCTGCAGAAGATCAAGCCATTCAAGAAGAACTTTCTAGGATGCTTTTTCAAGGAACAATGGCTAAGTCGTATGATGATGAACAAAGGAGAGCTTATGAAGCAGAAAAGAAGAAGGCAAAAGAAACAGCCAGTACTTTACCCCCAAAGTACTGCTAATCCATTTGAAAGTACTTTTCAACCTTTGGATACTTTAAATTGGATAAATACTGATGATGTTAATGATTCTAATATGCCTGACTTAGAAGATACTAATGATCCAAACACAATTACTTTAGAAGACACTGATGATGAATTGGATCAAGAAGGCATTTTCTCAAATTCTAATGAAGATCCTGACATAACTAATTTGGAAGATAATCTTACAGTCTCACCAACTCCTACTCTTAGAATTCATAAAACTCATCATGTTACCAACATAATTAGACCCTCAGCTTCAGGGGTGCTCACAAGGACTAAGGCTAAGAATATGTCTCAACAACATACTTCTTTACTTAGTTATATCTACAAGCAAAACAGGGTGAATCACAAGGATCAGAAGTTGTGTTTATTTGCTTGTTTTCTATCTCAGGAAGAGCCCAAGAATATCAAACAAGCATTAGCAAAGGAAAGTTGGGTGGCAGCAACGCAAGAAGAATTCCTACAATTTAACCTTCAAGAAGTTTGGGTATTATGTGATTTACCTGATGGAAAGAAACTTATTGGAACTAAATGGGTCTTCAGAGTAAAAAGAGATGAAAGAGGGAATGTTATCAAGAACAAGGCAAGGTTAGTAGCTCAAGGATATAGACAGGAAGAAGGAGTAGACTATGATGAAGTTTTTGCTCCTGTGGCAAGACTTGAAGCCATCAGGCTATTTTTGGCTTTTGCATCCTATATGGGATTTCCTGTATATCAAATGGATGTTAAAAGTGCTTTTCTATATGGAAAAATCACAGAAGAAGTTTATGTCAAACAGCCTCCTGGTTTTGAAGACCCTGGACACCCAAACAAAGTCTACAAGGTAATAAAGGCTCTGTATGGCCTACATCAAGCTCCAAGGGCATGGTATGAAAGACTTTCCAATTTTCTACTATTACATGGTTATAGAAGAGGAGCTATTGACAAGACTTTGTTTATCAAGAGAGATAAGAAGGATAGCATGCTAGTTCAAGTGTATGTAGATGATATTATTTTTGGTGCTACTAAGCAATCTATGGTGAAGGAATTTGAAGACCTTATGCAGAAAGAGTTTCAGATGAGTTACATGGGAGAATTAACATTTTTCTTAGGACTTCAAGTGCAACAGTCCAGCAGTGGAATTTATATTTGTCAAGATAAGTATGTTGCAGATATTCTTAAGAGATTCACTTTTACAACTGTTAGGCCTACATCTACACCAGTGGATACTAACAAACCTTTGGGAAAATATGAAGATGGAGAAGATGTTGATGTCACACTATACAGGTCTATGATTGGATGTCTCATGTATTTAACTGCATCAAGACCTGATATAACTTTTGCTGTGAGCTTATGTGCAAGACATCAAGTTTATCCAAAGGTATCTCACTTGAATGCTGTCAAGAGGATTTTCAGGTATCTTAGGCAACAACCTAAGCTAAGCTTATGGTATCCTAGGGATTCACCTTTCCATCTCCAAGCCTTTTCAGACAGTGATTATGCTTGAGATAACTATGACAGAAGATCCACAATTGGAGGATGCCAGTACCTTGGAAGCAGATTAGTGTCATGGCAATGTAAGAAGCAAACAATTGCAGCAACTTCTTCCACTGAAGCAGAATATGTAGCTGCTGCAAGTTGTGCACAAGTACTTTGGTTACAGAATCAGCTTTTGGATTATGGATTCAATTTCAAGAATACTCCTATCAACATTGATAATGAGAGTACCATCTGTATTGTCAAGAATCCAGTCTATCATTCCAAGACCAAGCACATTCAGATTAGACATCACTTTATAAGAGATTGCTATGAACAAAGGCTTATCAATGTGGTTAAAGTTCATACTGATGATAATGTAGCAGATCTACTCACAAAGGGCTTTGATGTTTCAAGATTTACTTTTTTGGTTGTGAGTATTGGCATGATTAATATGTAAGCTATTTTTTAGGGGAGGCATAAGTAGTTATTAGTTAGTCATTATTTGAGGGGAGGCTCCATGTATCATTCAAAAGAAAGGATTTTATTCATTATTCAACAAAGATCTTACAACCACCATTCAGAGTTCATACATCACCATTATCAAGTTACAGCTACAAACATAGAAAAGACAAAACAAACACAAACTACCAAGCTCCACAACACCTACTCCATAGGCCTTTTTCCCTTGCCCTCATAGCTTTGTTTTCCCTTTTGAGCAGTTTTTCTCTTGTCATCAAAAGAAGCCTGCTTTCTTGGGCAAGCCAGGCCAAGAACCTGTTTGGGAGGTCTCTCTTTCTTTGGAGTAGGCCACTTCATGTTCTGAATAGCTGATTCTAGTGCTTGAGTCAAAGCATGTGGAAGCTCATTAGCCAGAGATGAACAAGGGACATTTTTCTTCTTTTTGGGCTTTTTGCTGGTAGTACTACCTGCATCAGTTATGGTAGAGTTGGCAACACTCATTCTTGATGAAGATTCTTGGTGACCCATCCACTGAACATGAGGAGGAAAATAGTCTGCCCATCCTGGATCATCAAACTCAGAATCAGAGTAGTAACTTATCTCTGAATCTGTGGTGCCCTCTGAGTCTGAAGAGATGTTCACAATTGGAATGTGACTCATTAAGCTTACTTGTTTTTGTGTTAAAAGAAGATATGGTGATTGCAAAGTGTTGATGGTAAAGTTGCTTTTATAAGCAAACTAAAGGTAAACGGCCATTTAATGAAGTATATTGATGTTCACTTACCAGGGTAGCTTTGGGATTTAATTTGGGGAGATAGTCATTAATAAGGGTTGACTTTCAAAGATATTTTGGTCAAATGGTCAACATTCAAGATTTTTGTGGGAAAATACTTTGGTCAATATACTGTGTGAGCTTATAACGGAAAGTACTGCTCTATATTTTATGGAAAGTACTACTTGGTGCTATTAAAGGGTTCGCTGACGTGTCAGATACTGTTCCAACGGTCAGATTTGCGGCTAACAAACTTTGGAAAGATATGGGGATATTTACTTCCAAAAAATAACGGTAAAATCATTAATTAACCGTGTTTTTTTGTATCTTATCCTTATATGAAACCGCATAATTTTTCCTTTTATTCACCTTATTCACCTTTATTAACTCATACCTACTTTCTATCGATCATCACTTTTCTCACTTTAACCCTAATCACCATGGCTAATTGACGTACCAACACCAAACACAACATGATCGCAAACCTTGAGATAACCCAAGATAACCTTGATTTTCATGGTATTATTGACTTTCTCACTGGTACCAACATCTGTTACTCCATCCTAGTCAACCCAGAAATTATTGGACCTTGGATTCAAGCTTCTTGGGATACAGCCACGTCACAAGTTGAAGATGGAGAGGATATTATTACTGCTACAGTTGCTGGGAGAGCTATTCGTGTTACAGAAGCTTCAATAAGGGAGGCTCTATTATTTGAAGATGAAGGAGGCTCCGTTTTGTTTGGAAAACAAGAGGTTTGGAATACACTCAGGGACATTGGGTATGAAGGTTCTTTGACTAAGCTTACTTTTCAGAAGGCTATGGTTAGTCCTCATTGGAAATTTCTTATTCATGTTTTGCTACATTGTTTGAGTCCAAAGAGTACTGCTTGGGATCAGTTTAGCCATTCCATAGCTTCTGCTTTTGTTGGTCTTATTACCAATCAGCCTTTCAATTTTTCATACATGATCCTTGAAGTTATGCTTACTCATATTAAGGTTGGCAAACCCTTTCTTATGTATCCTAGGTTTGTTCAATTGCTTTTAGAGAATCCACTAGATGGTATACCTAAACCTCAGGATTATGTACCTACCATTAGGATGCAACCTAAAGTTTTCACTTTTATGTCCAATAAGGGAGTTAATTTTTCGGGTAGGAATACACCTCTTAATGCTTATATGTTAGAGGTAGCTCAAGCTGTTAGGGATAAAGAAGACAATAGTGGGTCTGCACATTCTAATAATGATGATCAACTTGATTCTGCTGAGCATTCTGCTTCAGTACATTCCCCTACACCACCTATTGTTTCCCCTCAGCATGTTGTTTCAGGTGAAAGGACTTCCTCAGTGACAGCTTCCTTGGATACATTTGTTTCTGCTCAAAGTACTTCTCCCCAAAGTACTGATCCTCAAGGTACTGCTTCAGAGGATTCACAAGTACCTACTCCCAATGATTATACTTCCACATATGGGCTTCAAACACCTGGAGGAGATGAGGGAATTAAAGGTACTGAGAGTACTTCTGATTTGGCTAAAGAATTGGAGAAGATGAAGTCAACTATTAATGCTCAAGCTGCAGAAATCAAACAGCTAAGAAAGAAGTTCAGAAGATTAAAGAAATTTTTTTGGCCTCTTGTTAAAAATTTTAGGCTTTATGTGAAAGAAAAGAAGCAGTCTCAGAAGCCAAAATCTACAAAGAAGAAGTCTAAATCCAAGAGGAGGCATAGAAAATCATCATCTATCAAATTGGGGAGGAATCAAGATGATAATTTGGATAGATTTGATGATATGGTTCAATATTCAGAGGAAAAGAATGATCAAGATGAAAATGTTGCTCAAAACAGTGCTGAAAGAAAAAGTGGGGAGACAGAGCAAATTAATCTTGAAGTTGAGCATGAGGATGTAAAAAGTGGTGATACAGAAGAAATTGATTTAGAAGGCAATAATGCTCAAAGTACTTTTGTTGAAAATACTGTTGTGCAAGGTACTGCTGAACAAGATATTGTTATTGGAACTTTTGTAGCTGGACCTTCTACAAAGCATTATGAAGATGAAGCTGGTCCTTCTACTTTTGAAGAGGAAGAAAGAGTACATATTGCAAGTGATGATGAAACAATTGCTCAAGTTATGATGAATTTGAGAAGACCTACTGGAGGAATACATATCTCTGAGCCTGCACATAAAGATGATGAAAGTACTTCTGAATCATAAAAACTAGATCCAAAAGATAAAGGGAAAGGGATAATGGTTCAGAAAGATACTAAGAAGAAAAAGAAGAAATTTTCTATTGCTCAGATTAGAGAATTAGAGACTGCAGGAGATTTAGAGCTTGCTAGAAAGCAACAAGCTGAATATGATGCTGAGTATTTGGAAAAAGTTAGTAGGCCAATTACAAAGAAGCCAATGACCAAAGCTCAGGAAAGAAACTGGATGATACAGTTCTTGAGAAAGAAGGGATACAAGAATTTGCATTTGAAAAGGTTTCCAGAAGTGAAAGCTCTATGGGATAAAGTACAAGAAGATATCATAAAATAAGTAGAAAACTTTGTGCCCATGGAAGTTGATAGAAAGAAGAAATTAGAAGATATCAGAAAGGAAGAAGCTGAGCAAAGGAGATTGAAAAGAAAGAAATTAGCTAAAGATGATCAACTGTCAAAAAGGCTGAAGTTAGTTCATGAAGATACAGTTGATGAACTTAGAAATTATTTCAGAGTTGTTGATTTTGAGAACAATAAGATTGAAGATTCTGGAAAGAAGTCCAAGATAATATCATTTTCTGTGGTTGAATCAAAAGAAGGGAATTATTTTATGATCCACAGAGAAGATGAAAGCTTCACAACATTCAATATGTTATGGGATTTATTGCACTGTATTTCAAGGGCAGATTTATATGACTTATATGAGTAAGTGCAGACATACTATGCAGAGATTGAAGCTTCAGGAGTGGGATTAGTTTTGCTTGGAGACTTAATTACCATCTAGGTTACTGAAGAAACAAGTGTTGATCCTCTCTGGAATGATCAAGAGAATTGGGAAATAACAAGATGGAGATTCTTTGAGTCATCAGGAGTTCATACACTAGAGATGGAAGATGGTACCATGATTCATATGTTGGCTGAGAGGAGATATCCATTGATTAGAGAAATTATGCTCAGAATGCTGGATTATGGAATGGAACTTGAAGATGAATCTAAATTAGCTTTGGATGTTATCAAGCTATTTATCAGATGGGTCAAGTCTGAAGAGTAATGTTGCATAATACTTGTATGATTTGTTTTGTAAAATAAAGTATTTTTCAAAGTACTGCAAAAACAAACAGTACTTTAACAAAGTACTGCTTGCTGATATAAACCAGTATAAGTCCTTTAAAATAAAAATAAAATGTTTTGATGTTTAAAAGAAAAGAGGATTTGAAAAGAAACACATGGTGTTAGTATTTATACTGCACAACAAATGGTAATCAACTCACCATGTTTAACAGACAAGAAAGAGTTTGACTCATCATGAGGGTACGGCTCTGATGTGATAATCAAATCCGTTGATGGTTGATAGTTTACCAAAAACTATATGGTTATCAACTCACCATACTCCAAGTGATTAAGAGTTGGCTAGTCCAAAGCAAACGGCTATTGGTAAAGACAAATCAAATCCGTTGATAGCTGATGATTTGCTAAAAATCATAATTTTCAATGATTCACCTCTCACAGGAATTAACACACCTGGAAGTGATGAGAATAGTATGAAACTTTTAAGATTTGATGATCTTTGTACCAAATTGTTGCTGAGTTGCTGAGAAGATACCATAAAAGATAAGATGTTGATGAAGAGTACTTTGACACATGACAGATAGAAGAAAAAGGAATAAAGAAACAATCTCTCTGAATGATTGAAGATTTGAAGATTAAAGATAACAAAGAAACTTGAAATCAAGCAAGTGGAGTTCAAGTTAGGGGAGGATTGTTGGGATATGAAATATCAAAGTACTTCTGGATGTCAAAGTACTGCTGCATGAAGAATAAAGTCAAAGTACTGCTGAAGGAAAAAGTCAAAGTACTGCTGTTATTGAAGAATGCTTAATGTACTTCGAAGGAAACAAGGACTAATGTGCAATATTAGATAAGGATTAATGTGTAATATTAAACGAATATTCTAGAATTAGTTAGGGATAATGACTTGTCGTTAAAGGATTATATGTTGTAAACCGACTTAAGGTTATCTATATAAAGAGCCTTAAGAGGTATTAGTCGATACAAGTTTTACACAAGTCTTAGATAAGTTTTAGAGTCGATCAAAGTTGATAAAGTAGTTATGGATTGTTAGTGAATCTGTGTAACAATGCAGGTTCAAAGTTTGATTAATATAAAAGTTCTTCTTAAGGTTTGTGTTAGTAGATTCCGCATACTTTACAAAGTAAAACAGTGTTTCAATATTAATAGTGTTGAGATTACTCAGTATTGTTAAAACCTTACAAGCTACAAAGTAGTTTGGTCAGAGTATATCGATCCAACATTTACTACTCACCACAACTTCAAAGTATTATTACTTCTTATACTTCCTACAACTATTCCTAACCACCTCTACTTCTTCACTTCTTGTACCACTTCACACCTTCAACAAGTCTAAATCTAACTAACCAATATGCACACCTTATATACCAAAGAATGAATGATTTTCAAGATGAAATGAACAAACAACTTAGATAGCAAGATGATACTAAGTTGTAATACTTCTAGTCTTGAATGATATAAGTATTCTTCTCTTTGCACTTGAGTATTGAGGCTTGAATCACTTTGAAACAAAGATTAATGTATATATGATCAAAGGATTATAGAGGATAGAAATGGAGGTTTAGATCAGAATGTTTAGAGTGCAAAAAGGTGAGAAAATTTAGTGGAATGAACTAGTATTTAAAGGCAGAGCTAGGGGGATCAGGAGCGTGCCGGTCCCCTTAATTAGGGGTCGGCCCCCTTAATGATTAAGGGGTCCGCCTAGTTAATTAAGGGGGCCGCCCCTCCAGAATGTTGCCCAGCTTTGTCCTTTTGTGGGGAAGATTTGTCTGGATTAGATTTGCCATTTTTTGGTTGAAAAATTGAATTCATATATTTATAATAAATTAAACATATTCTTTTAATTCCAAAAATGTTTTATAAAAGATATAAAATGTTTTGTGACATTTTATAAAAATCTAGTGATTAATAAAAATGTTCCTTTGATATTATAATGCATCAGACACTTTGTTTATTCATACCTTAAGTGATTAGACGGTAAAAGTGAGCATTTACTACTAAATACTTATTTACGTCTTGATCTTTGGTTTAATGAGTTTTCGTTTTGTGATTATCAAAACATAGAGATATCGAAAGATATGAATAATATTTTTAGGCATTTATTTATATCAACAACAACCATAAAAGTTCCATGACAAACACATCACAGAAAATAACAACATTAATCATTAACTAAGACAATCAAGTAGATAATTTTAGTTCATTCCCATTGCATGTTTGGTCCAAAGCGCAACTTCCACTTGATTATTTATGATTAGATTTTTGAGAATATCTAGTCGGAGGGTGGAGTGGATTATGGAGATGATGAAGGTGGAACCGAAGGAGTTGGCAATGGTGGCATTGAAGCAAGGGGAGTTGGTTGCACATTTTGTTGAGCAATGAGATACTCAATGTGACCAAACATGATGTGAAGTTCATCTCGAAGAGAGTGAATGAGATGAAAGTTGTAGTAACAACAAGCACACCCCACAGTGTGGTTGTTAGCATAATAGTAGGGAACGGGATTGCCAAGATTTGGAGATGATGGTAGAGTGAGAGGAGTGTTCTCCAAAGGCTCGTTTGGTGATGTGGTGTTATGATTAGATGAGTTTGTTGGAGGAGGATGTTGGTTTCTTGGTGATGAAATAGAGTGAGTGGGAGATGACTCATGAAAGGAGTGTAAGCACCCAAACTAGATTGGGTGAGCAAGGGTGACAATGTTTCGACAAAAGATGAGAAAGGTGATGTTATTATCTTTGAGCTAGAGGATGTCTTAAATGAAGAGTGATATGTTCCATTGGTAGATGGTGTTTTGAGTGGTGCACTTGGTGCTTGAGGTGATGATGGTGGTGACTTAGGAGATGGAGTAGTGTCATAGAGTTTGAGGTCAATGAAATTGATTTGAGGTCAAATGATTTTGAGTTTAGGCCTTTTGTTTGATGGTTGTGTTGTGGGTTCTTTGTTTGTTGTTGGCAAGGAAGTGATGGATGAGGCCATTGTAGGTGATGAAGTTGGATTGAAAGATGATTGTGATGAGGTTGAGGGTGATGAGGAAGGTTTAAATAATCAAGCATGGTTGTGGTTTGGGCAAAGCATGCATTAGGAGTTTTTAAGCACTTAAAAATGTTTAACTAAACAAGGTAAGGTGGTGATAATCATGCAATTGGTTTAGGATTGCAGGAATGAAGAAAATAGTGCAAAAATCCATGATCCCACAAGGATGGTCCCTTATTGTTAAGGGACCGCCAGGTCGCTAAGGGACTGTCGGCAGTAGGTTCCCAGGTTTCTGCCTAGTTTCTCATTTCTGCAACCTGCACATATACTACATTCCCACTTGTTACAGAGCAGCATAAACAAAAATTCAACAGTAAAAGATGCCACATACCAACTAAACATCTTATAATCACATCCAAATCCAAACATAATCAACAATTTAACATGTCTAGAGAGTTATAACAAGTAAACATAGATGTTCCAGAAGCATTACACATAATCATAAGATAAAGTTAATTCAAATAAAGTTCTCTTCAAATGACATTCACTACTTCTTTTTCTTGAGGAGATTCTTGATCGACTTCAAACCTTTCCTTTGCTCGTCTCGAATTTGAGTAAGAAGAGTGATCATCGATGGGTCTTGGGAGTCAAGATTTTGAGGGAGTTTAGGAAGGGCATTAAAGAGGTTTTGGGATGAAGAAGATGCATTAGCATTGGAATTTCCAACGTGTTCATCATCATCTATGTGATGAGAGGATGAAGCACCGGAGGATGACTCGGGAAACAAGGTCCTCTTGGTCCCTGAATTAGACCTTGTCTTACGCTCAATGTGAGTAGTGACGGGAAACATGACACGATCAAGGATGAGATATTTTTCCGATCTAAGTTCCAGAAATTCACCCATGATATGGTTAAACAAACGGGTCAAGAGCATGCCATAAGGCAGGTTCAACTTGGGTTTCTTGGTGACAAATTCCATTCTCCTAATTACATAGAATGCTACATTGTAAGGTATCAATTTGACAACACAATTAAGCATATGACCGAGACACGCGGGAAGATGATCTCTGTTGCCACCTAGACAAAAAGCATTTTCACGTGCAACCTCCTCAATAGCTTTCTGATGATTTTCAACTTCTTGTAAGAATTTGGTTTCTTCTATAGGAATTTCTTACCTCTATGAGTGCGGGTAAGAGACGGTGGTCGAGGTTTTAGAATGAAGGTTCTGATTTCATTTGCAGTGGGAGGAATAGTAGCATATGTCCCACTTCTGGGGGTGCTTCTGACAAGAGCATCAAGGCTCCATTCGTTAGTGAACGAGCATTGCCCCGTGGTTGGAAGACCGAGAATATGATCAAAATCGGGAAGTGAGTATGAAAAGAATTTGTTTTGAACAACGAACTCTATATAGTATTCATTCATGGATTCGACCCTTAACTTATATTGACTATAGAATTCTAAGACAAACCGAGGGACAATTGACTCATTAATTTTGAAGAGACACTCAAGTTTCGTAGAGCTCAACATGGCTTCGAGGTAACTAAAGTCCTCAAAGTCCGGATAGACCACCAAACCTTCATGAATATAACGTTTTTCAACTCTTTGAAAATTATAGCAAAGTGGTGGAGGATATTCGGTAAAGACAATGGGTATGTATTTATGAGAGTTTTTGTGATCAACCCAATTTGGTTTAACCATGTTCTTCCTAAAAGAAAGTAGAGAAATATATTAAGTTGACTAGCCTTTAATATAATCGAAACACCTCCATATACAATAATACATTTTAATTTTTAAATTCTTGATTCATTTCGTTGCATGGTTATGAAAACGTTTCTGACATGTATTAACAATGTATAACTACATTTTTGTTACGTGATTAACCAAGATTAACAAAATCAAATTCGAATTGGGGATAATCTCATATTTGACCCATTTTCAAAATTAGCAAAGTAAGGTAATTGGTTTGCTACTTTGAGCATTATTAGTGCAACATTGTTTGGATTTGCTAACAATTGTTGTTAATTTAACAAAGAAATGAAAATCCCCAATTTTTTATTTTTATGTTCATATGAACCCTAGTGACTTAATTCGAATTAAATAAGTGGAAATGAATAAATTAACTTACAATGGAGTGATTAGCAAAAGTTGGTGATTAATGATCTTGAATTTGTAAGCCTTGAATTGATTTGATTTTGGATAAGTAAGATTTTGGGGAGTGTGGTCCGAAAATCGTCACTTCTGCAGCAAAGGGAGTGTTTGGTTTGTTTTTGGATGTTTTGCTGAGAGAAAAACAGGGCATAGGCTAAAATTCATGGATGGTCCCTTATCGATATGGGACCTCCAGTCGAAAAGAGACCGTCACCAGTAGCTCGTGGGTTTTGGATGATTTTTAGTGTTTTGGTCTTTATGAAAAGCCTTTGGTTTTAGATGGTTTAAAAACATAACACATTGAGTTTTAAGACACGAAAATGATTCAATACGCTCGATTAGGCTAAGGAATGGGTATGGAATGGAATTGAGACATACGAAGAATGAAAGACTCGATACGCTTGATTAAAGAGTGGATTTTGAGTTGAAACAGAAGAAAAGAGAGAATGAGATTTAAGGATGAGATTTGCATCGAGGAAGCTATAAGTCAATCAAGTAAGTTTCAAGAAACGTCATAGACGAGAATTAGGGAGCAAACAAAGAATGAAGTAAGTGTGCATCGTCTATACTGATTGATTGACGCCAAATTTGCTATAAACAATGGTTGTGGTAAGACCATTGTTTTTCCAAATAATTTGCTTGAATCCAAAGAAGGATAAGAATTTTGACAAAGCGTCTAAGCAACACAAAATATTTAGCACTTATTTGCATACAAACATCATCAAGCATATAAGCAAGTAATCTCTAATCATGTAGTTACATGAACATATAGCAAGCAATCAAATAAGCAAACATAATAGTCAAGATTAGTAAGAAGACTTACCTTGGCCTTTAGCTATCCTTATTAGCACATAACCAAAATTAGTGTTGTTAGTGATGCAAAACTAGATGATACTCACTTGGTAATTTGTCCATATGATAAGATAAGTTATGCAATCGGCTTGGTGAGATAACCATTTGGTTGTCTACATACTTATGGCGCGTAATGTCTTCTTAGCTAGCTATCCACATTGCACATTAAACCGCACATTGTCTTCTTAATAGTCATTACATCAAAGCAAGTAGATTGGTACACCAACTAAGTTGCTTAAGAAATTCTTGTCGGCAACATTACCTATAATGAAGACATTCAAACTAGTAGTATATGGTTCCACTTAAACTAAGTGTTTTTATAATATCACATTTTCATCATCTTTGGCTTGAACATTTCCTTGATGTATGTTTAAACCATTTTACCAAATGCCATTTGCCATTTGACATAAAATTGTTTTATCAAACTCAATTTTTGGCAACGATTCATAAATCAAACTTTTTGCTTTAAATATTTCACACAAGTTTCTTATGAAAATTTTATTTGTAAAACTTCCTTTTATTGATTGTAAATCATCAACTAAAAATGACATGCCAAAGATTATGATCAATTGATTTCACATAACTTTCAAATTCATTTTTCCAAATGACAAAATTTTCATTTTCGAAAAATGGTGGCTCATGCAAATAACGCCCTTCTAGATATCATTTTGATTCCATAGATCGATTCAAGTTTTAAAGTACAGTATACTTTAAAGATCTTGATAAACAAAGCTCTGATACCAATTGTAGAAACTAGAAGGGGGGGTTGAATAGTTTCACCGCTTCTTTTTAATTTTCTAAAGCATTTTACTGTTTTAGGTCCGGTTATTTTTCATTTACAAACTTATTGAATTCTACTAGTTATGTGATATCAATTTAGTTACTAGCATACACAAATAAAAAAGTAAAGCAAAGATTAAAGAAAGAACACAACCAAGAGACGCGACGATTTATAGTGGTTCGGCATGAAGCTCGCTCTCCGTCCTACTCTACTCCCCGAGTACCACACTCGAGAGTTATCAATCACTATATCAACACACTCCTTCAGGCGGAGCAATCCGTACATATGCTCACACAAGGCTTAATGACACTAAGCATAATGTCGAGTTCTAATCATAGCTAGAACCAATCTATTCCAAGGCCCACGTGGCCACATGAACAAGCACTCTTGTCCAACTTGAATCTTCACCCGATCCAAGCCTTCACTTACTTGACATACTTGGTTCTTCACCCGAATCAAGCCTTCACACACATGACTCACTTGATTCTTCACCCGAATCAAGCCTTCACACACTTGACACACTTGATCATCACCCGATTCAAGTCTTTACATAATGACTCCACAAATCCTAACCTACACTTTAGGACATCACTCTTCTCACATCAAATACATGAACTAATCTAGTTACAAGACTTCTTGGATCTACATAACCATCCAAGCTCACACAAACATAATACTTGGAACTACATCACCATCCAAGTTCACACAAATATCCCTATCCTCGACTCACACACAAGTCGGAAAACAATGACATAATATACATAACCTATCACGTAACACTTGTTACATTTGTGTGTGGACACCTATAACATCTCGAATCTTTATAGTTGTCGAGAGTTCTTCTCTTGCACTTGACGGAAGAGGAAATCACTTATAAACATATACCGACATGTTATAGTGATCAAAGAATAAAATGAACAAAGACCAGAAAGTTTTGTGTGTGTAAAAGTCTATTTTCTGAAGTGTAACAGTTCAGTATTTATAGGCGACAGGAGGGAGAGGGACGGTCCCGTAAATGCCAGACGGTCCTTTATCACTAAGGGACCGTCGCCCTATTTAAGAGACCGCTGCGAAAAAACGGTCCCTTTTTGTCCTAACGTGGTGAAAACATATCTGGATCAGGCTGAACTGATTTGGAGGGAAAACTAGCTGTTATAAAGTTTGAATTTGAATTTATTTTCTTAATAAAAAATTTCTTTAAAAACACAAAAATACTTTTGTGATAATGTTTTGTCAAACTTAAAAATGTAAGTTTAGGTGAAAATAAAATTCTTTGATCACTTAACTAATGACGGTATAAATTTTGTTCATACCTGAAGTGATGTTGAAGCAGCTACGTAGAAGAAACGAGTTTCCTCGATTAAAAACTCATAAACTGTAACTTTACATAACCTATCTTTATATTTTGTGATTATCAAAACACGAGAAGACCGAATAATGCGAATAACATTTTTGACATTATTTTTATTAACACAAAGTACCTAGGATGCATTCATACGCTCCCTGCAAAAACAAATATACATATATCAAACTCTAGGCTAAGCATACATACAATAATAATAATGGCCATGGTGCTATAGCATAATAGGGAACGTTGTGGACAAAAACCTACCTCCACAGATAGTGTCAATACCACTAGTGCATCAGTGGCAAGGCCATGGACTCCCCATGACTGGCTACAATTTAATCAAATAATGGGCAGCATATAAGGGCATAGGAATGCTATAAGAAATGGAATATAGCATACAACAAATATCAAAGAAAATCATAACAGAAATGGATCGATCAAATATGGATCATACAAAGGGATCATATCAATGGTTCAAATCAAAGATCCAAATTAAAAATTCATATCATGAGTTTCAAATTGAAGGTTCATAATAGCAAAAGGGTTCATAGCAAAGGTTTAGAATTTGAAGTTAAATAATCAAAAGATGTTAAAGAAAGTCATGAGGAATCTTAGAGAATAAAAAAGATTAAAGACTTTAGAAAATTATTTAAAACCTTTTTATCATAAAATATTCCTTTAAAAACACATTTCATAAAAGTCACAAAATCTTCATATAAAACTGGCATCGTATCATAATCACATAAATCATTTCAAAAATAGTTTTTCTCAAAAATCATCAGGTTATATTTTTAAAAGGGTCTTCATATGAAATTATAATATCAAATGAACCAAGGATATCAGACCTATAAAGATCAGAAATCATAATAGTGGCAATGGAACGGATCATTAGTCATAAGAAACTTTACTGAAAGGTTCGAATATATGTACCTTAGACCGCAAGTGCAAACATAACAGAAACTTAAAGGTCAGAATCAAACTCCTTCTTCGGCGAATCTACACGAATACATGATCGTCTTATTATTAATATCTTATTTTAAATCAAATTTCTCACTTTAGTCGGCTTTCCATTTTTAGTAAATTTCCTTTTATAGTAGCTTTCCAAAAATAGTAACTTTCCACAAATAAAAAGTTTCCTCTTTAAGTAGTTTAACCATTTTAAGCAACTTTCTATTTTAGACAGGTTTCCCAAATTAGTAGGTTTCCAGAAATAGTAAAATTCATCATTCAAGGTTATAATTATCATATAGAATAATATAAGTACTTAAAATGTTAATTTTATAAGATTAGGGTTTAATATGTAATTATGCCAAAGTTCGAGATCTAAAGTGCAATTATCTCAATTTCACATTTTATCCAAATTAGTCCTTACATTACTAATATTAACAAATCAATCCTCCAAGTTTCCAAATTTTAAAAATTAACCCTTAAGTTAAATTTATTAAATACATACCTTTAAATATACATATTACCAAGTTTAGCCCCTTTACTTATGAAAATTACACATTCCACCCTTTTCATTACTTCATACGAATCACCCTTAACTTTTTATATAGTTTCCAAAACAAGCCCTCAAGTTTAAATAGTTACAATTCAAACCTTTATATTTTATATCTACCAATTAAACCCTTTAAATATCAAAATTACACAATACACCCCTAAAATTATTTTATATGAATAGCCCCTGTCCTTTTATCATTTTCAAAAATAATCCTTATATTTAACAATTACACCCTCTTAATTATTTAAAATCAATCGGTTACAACATAAATCACCATACCCTAACCCTAAATTTTCCCCATCATTACCAATCATTAAAAAACCTTAAAGTCATTAATGGCATCAAAGAAAAATATTAAAACCCTAACCCTAGCCTCATTCAATTCCTTTTTCTTTTTCTTTTTGATTCGAAACAAATAAATCCCAAAACAAATTCTACAAACTTGTTTACTTTATAATGATTTTATATGGATTATATAACATGTAGAAAGTGTAATAAAAATCAAATTGAAGTATACAAAATTCATGAGAGCCAATTTAGGTTTTTTTTTATTTTTAGGGTTTTTGATTTCTTTAAAATCCATACGAGCAAAATATCATGCATGGACATTTTTCTCATGTATATTATGGATATGACTGAAAGAAAGAGACAAAAAATACCCTTATGAAGAATCGAACACCAGGTTGATTTTATGAATAATTCCAAACAAGAAAAATCTTCAGGCTTCGAATTAGCAACCCAAAGCCTTAGCAACTATTTTTCCCACCTTCCTAGCCTTCAAACACGTCCCAGAAAAATACTCTTGAGCCTTGGAAAAATTTTGAGCCATCGAATGGAGTTTTAGGGTTTTAGGTGATTTGTTTTAGGAATAAAAATGAAATCGTGTAAAATTATAAGGAGAGGAGGGGGAGGCTATTTTTGGCCGAAAATATGGATATAATAGGAGACCAAATCAGATTTTAAGAGTTTCCAACTTTATCTTGTGTTTATCCTTTTATTTTATAATGTATTTTTAAATAAAAACAATAAATAAATTAGCCCTTTTAATTATCTATGTGCAAATTATTTTTATTATTACAATGTATTGTAACTTTTATTCATACATAATTTATAAATGTCATATGTTGCCAAATTCCAATTCTTTAGGGTTTATTTGGTATTATTTAAATGTTTATTGAAATTTTTAAACTTAGAGGCATTTTTGGTAATTTTACACGTTTCAGATTTTAGGGTTTTACATAGAGCACGATCTTGAGTCCATCTTCTTCTGTACGGATGTGGTTGGTAAAGTTGTGGCATGTTTGAAGAATCATTATTTTGCGGCTCAGATGGTCCTCAGACCTCTTGTTTGGGAGTCGCAAATGGATTGATGAATGGTTCCTCTTCAGACGACACATTGGTAATTATTTGATCATCGACATTTATGTGGGAGGTTGGAGTGACATTGTTTGAAGAACGGTCTTGTTGAATATGTATTATTGGAGGGGTATCTAGTGTGGGATCAGCAGCTTCATAAGTAGTTGTTGATGAACCGGATACTTGAGATGGTATGTCTTCTTGATTGTTTACTACGATAATCGGAGTTGCAGCAGATAATGTAGACACCTTCATGTTGTTTCCTCCACATGATTCATCATAGAAATTTTCAAACAGTCTATTTAACACTTCCTTTTGAATATGATTAAGCTTTGGTGTTGATGATGTTAGTTTTGGCACGAGTCCTGAACCGTGTTTTTCAGAAGTTATAGGTCATGTTTGGCAACAAGTGTTAAGGAAGCGTTTAGTAGCAACAAGCGGTAAGCATTTAGATGAAAATCTTGTTTGGCAACACATCTTAGAGCGTTTGAAACTCACCCAACTGCTCCAAATTGAACTGCTTCCAAAAGAAGCGTTCCATTACTGCTCCTAACATTTTGTTTAAGAAATTACATATTTGCCCTCAAATATAACCACGTACAAATATTAATGGGCTGCATATCCATCTTTTATACAAAACCCTACACACGAAATCAGAAACAGGGTAAACATAGTGCCGATAAATTGACGTAGGTTGCTGATTCTAGTTTGTGCTGCATTTTAGTGCTCAGGTAATTAATGATCTATATATATATAAAGAATGAGTTCCCATATTGAATGTTAGCATTAATGCAACAAGCCAAGAAACTCAAATAAGTGGTTTAAGCTAATGGATATTGTACATTCAGACTTTATTTTGAACTTTAAGAGCTTTTAAGGTAAAATGTCAAAAGCCTTACTTATTGTAATGAAGCATTAATTTGCTCCTACATTAATTCGTTAATGAAATACTAGAATAAGCTAACCAAGTAAGCTTCTTTCAAAGCTTCTAAGAGCCCTTATAAATGTGAAGTCCTAATGATAAATGTGGCACGCATTGAAAGTAATATATGCAGGCCTCAAGATGGGTGACTTTAATGTAAGAATATGAAGAGTGACTATTGAAGTTGAAGTGTTGTTGGAGTTATGGGAATGTGAAAGATGTAGTCTTTTCATATCTAAAAAAAGAGTTACACACATAATTATTGCTAAAAGCTCTACAACTTATGAGAAAGTATAAATACCACCATTTGCTTCACTTTGGTCACGGTTCCAGTTCAGCACACCAAAGATGACTACTTTGTTGTTGTGGAGGAATTGCATGTATGAGATACAAAATTTAGAAGATTTAACTCAGCACATTCTGTTAATCACATGAACCTGAAGCTAACAAGATACATAAGTACTTGAATGTACAGTAACCTTGAGATACATGTGCATTAATTGAAAGCTAATACTGGAAATCTTTATGGCATTAAGTAACTTTAGTCAACTTTGTTCCCGTTGCGTATGGTATATAATCCAGCAAGAACAACTGCATTTGATTTGAAGTCAAACAGTCTGCTATTCTGCTTAGAAGTTGATTTAAATTCGTAAAACTTGATTGATAACCATGTCGTACTTAAGAATTTGTGCAACAAGAAGAGATATTTTTGCCATCAAGCTGTGAAAAATCTTTATTGTTTGCATACTGAGAGCTAAATTTTGTTTATCTAAAAAGTCAAAATTCCTGAATTGTTATGCTCTATACCACAAAAAACTCATGAAATGACAGTGCTCAAGGCAACGTAAATGAAGTAATTTGACCACAACAATGCTTGACTGTGTATGCTCATTGCCAAAAAAAAAAGGGTTAGTATGTTTTTTGTATACGTGAATTTATCATATGATATGACTAATATTCGGCTATTGATTTTCATTGGTGTTTAATTTAGCTAGAGACGAGTCTAAGGTAATTAGTATTTGTTATGTTGACGGGAAACTGGGCAACGTTGAAAGCTAATTGCCGAAAGTTCAACCTCCCTCTAACTTTTATTGTAAGGGTATCCATCCTCCATTCCTCATTATCATAATATATATCCTTAGAAGTCGTTACTTGATGCTGCATTATCAATTTGTTGGTGTTTGTTTTGCAATGTTTTATTTGACTTATCCATCCACTAAAGATATACAAACCATTTGTGATGGACTGTTTTTGGTTCATGAATGTTTTGACTACGTAAATAATCATAAGATGTTAAGAACTTAATCATAACAACAACATAAATAATAACAGGAAGTTACTGACTTACAGTTATGGAAGAATGGCAGATTTTTTTGTGGAAAATCGATCTCTCTTCACTTTTTGGTGCTGATCGTCCACATCAATGGAGAAGGGAAAGGAAGTGACTCATGGTTTTGATGGTGGAGATTTGATAATTTTCTTTAACAGATTATTAATGGAGCTTAATTATTTATGATTAGATACAAAGAAAATTGTAAATGTATATATGTAAACACAACATATGTAATTGATACTAATATGTCTTATAGCAAAAAAAATAAGTTACCTCTTCGACTGCGTTTCGTCTTGCCTACTATAGTTAGGCTAAAAGAGGTTGCAGGTTAATAGTTTCACAAGTTTATCTCTACTATGCCTAACTCATAATTTTAAGAATGGATAGAATTGAAGAGAATAATAAGATTAGAGTTATGTTCACTTCTTAGAATGTGCTTCATAAATCAGTAGTCGTTCTTTGTAATATTGAGCCATTTTTGCCCAAAATAGTATATGTATTTCTTTGATTCTACCCGCAAATGGTACATGTGATGCGTTTGATTCATGAATGGCCTCTTTTTCTATGAATTATGTGTGTAGGACAAATGTTTGACTTAAATTAAACCTCGACATATTATGTCGTGTTAGCTATTATTTTTGCATAATGCTTGCAAAACCGATAACTCTTTACTCATTTACAAAGACTCCCTCGATTAAAACTAAACATAATAACTAAATATGCATAATGCTTGCAAAACCGATAATTCTTTACGGTAAACAAGCCCATGCATTACCATCCTAAAACATCATAATAAGTAAATAAATATATTAAAACCTAAATTAACATCACTTGCATCTAAAATGTCAGATACCCTTTATGTTACGAATAAATCGTGTATATACAATGATTTTTGACTTTTTGACTCGGCCTCAATAATTTTCATGCCATGCTAACAAAAGTTGTGGTAACATCACAACTTACAAACTTATTGACCAACGAAATCCGTCCATGATCTAAAAGTGAGAGTTTCAAACATGACAAAAATTAGTGTTGAACGTTACGCTATGAACTTACTACTTACGACCACGTGTACTAATGGTCAAACACATCTTTGAGTATCTTTCATATGAAACATTTCTACTTGTAAAAGTTTAATAAAGCGAATTTTTTTGTTTAACAATTTAAGTTTCACGACTAATGTTAACACACCTAATTAACCATTGCCAGACTAATGTTACTTCATGTTAATCGAAGCCCGTGCATCGCACGGGCCATGCTGTATTGTTAACCTTAAAAATTCAGTTTATGATGGTTATTAATGTTTAACCTTACTATGGTAATTAATGTTTAACCTTACGAATTACGATGGTTATTAAGGTTGTATTGCATTCAAGTGATTGATGAATTAATGCTTAACCTTATAATGGTTATTAATGCTTAGACTCGATCAATCAATAGGTTGTTGATTTTTGTACGTGGCTTTTAATTGTTTGAGTTTTATGTGTTGGTCGAGTTTTATGTGTTGCTAATTAATGTGTTTAAGGTTATCATAATTGTCATAAATAAGTTTAGTATTAGTTTTGGCATTATTGTAAACGAGTTTATGATCAAACCTAATCTAGCTACTCAGTAAATTTGTTGTAAGATGAGGATGAGTTGTTGGATTGTTTGTTTAGAGCTTTATGAATATAAAAGTTTTATTTGACATAAACAAGATAGTCCAGGTTAATTAAATGATTTTGCTATGGTTTGTTTAGAGCTTCTGTTAGGAACAACTGACATATGCACAAAATTATTTGCTTTGCAGCATCTCCATTGCTTATAAGTGACATATGTGCACATCTATTTAAGTACTCACTTTTTGTGATATCTTTGTTCTTATAAATAGTATTTTTCTTTTATACCTTTGCATCTTTAATTGATTGAAGAATATATTTTTTCAAAGGGAAATATATTAGAACCAAACAAACAAACTTTGGCATCCACTATATAACCAAGATGGTTAAAAGTTAGGGACCCAAGTACCATGCTGAAATTACATATTGCAAAAGCACTTTGACACAAGACAAGGATACCTAAGACAAACCAATACTAGGATGCTAGACTAATTAATGTCCAGCTGACCAAATGTATGTATTGCAAATTACAGACCAAAAAAACAAAAGCTTAGACTACCACACATGAAGGAATCAGATAATGAAGCTTAGACTGTTGTAGACAAATTGCAGACCCACAACACAAAAGCACTTTAAGAATATAGAACTATAGAAGTACATACTACTATTACATATTGTTTAAATTGAACTGGTTGAGATCAATGTATATTGTACATACTACCGTTAATTGTGTTTTGCATGCTCTTAACTCATTAAGTGTGTTTTAAAACAAACCTCATCCCACTGAGTTAACATGTTTGCATGCTCTTTAGCTCATTATGTATGTGACTTTGATTTAACAGAATGAAGCATGAATGGAATGTAGTATTAAAAGTAGTACTAGTATTAACTTTCTATTGAATAAAACTAAAGAAATTGTGTTAAAAAGTAGTATTAAAAAGTAGTAGCCCACAAAAGATGTTCCTGTTGTCAACAAACAATTAAGTGGCATGTTTTACTTATTTGTTCAATTAAATTCGAATGTGTATTCTTTAGTTCATCAATACTTTAAGTATAGTGACTTCCGGTTCGATAACACATACCTTATATACTTCTTTTGTTTTGATATTAGATGGCCCCAAGTAATGCAAGAGAAAAATGGATAGACCAATCCATTATGAGTTTGTGTAGGTTAACATAATCAACATGGATGATGAAATGGATACTGAAAGAAGAAATAGAAAAAGGAAACATGGTTGTGTACATTTTCTTATGGACTCATTGTACTCATGCGATCTAGTTTTCGTGTACTATTACAAATATATGCATAAGGAATCATGCATGACATCATCTCAAACGGGAGAAGCTTGGATGAATGAAGTATTAAATTGTAACCCTATCCGATCTGTTAATGCTTTTAGAATGCATCCAAACGTATTTTTAAAACTATGCAGGGAACAGGAATCAAGTTACGGGTTAAAGTTTAGTGATAAAATGATGGTTGTCAAGAAGTTGGGAATATTTGTGTATATACTTGCGTTAGGGCTGTCTAATAGGGATGTTGGTGAGCGCTTTCAAAGTTCAGGAGAAACTATCAGTAGAGTATTTCATGAAGTTCTAGAGGCAATAACTAGTAGATCTAAAGGCTTTCATGGTCTAGCCCGTGAGATGATAAATCCGAAGGATCCAACCTTTTAGTTAACACCACATCAAATCATGAATGATAAAAGATATATGCCATACTTCAAGGTATTCAATTATTTATTGGTTATATAAATTTATATTACTAATACTATATACTGATATTTTCTTAAAAACATTTATTTAGGATTGCATTGGCTGTATTAATGGTACGCATATTGGGGCATGCATCCTAGAGACCGAGCAACTGCCTTATATTGGTAGAAAAGCGATACCTACTTTCAATGTGATGGCAGTATGTGACTTTGATTTATGTTTTACCTTTATATCGGTTGGATGGGAGGGTTCAGCACATGACACACGTGTTTTCCTTGATGCCATTAACAATCGATCTATGAACTTTCCAAAACCACCAGAAGGTAATTTTATACGCATGTGTTATTATACCAAAACTTCATGATAAATTGCAAGCGACTTATTTTAAAGTTTTACCAGGTAAATATTATTTAGTTGATAAAGGATATCCTTTTAGAAAGGGATATTTGGTTCCATATCCAAAGACAAGATATCATAAATCGCAATTTGAAAATGTGCCGCCTAAGAACATGCAAGAGTCTTTCAATTGTTCTCATTCATCTCTATGAAGTGCTATTGAGAGATCATTTGGAATTTGGAAAAAATGATGGAAAATACTCACGAGAATGCCTAAATATAGTGTGGAAACTCAACATGATATAATTATCGCCGCATTTGCTTTGCATAACTACATTCGTAATAATGACAAGGAAGACATGGTGTTTACTACGTTCGAACAACATCCAGATTACATGGGATGTGATGAACTTCGTGATGTTCGTGGCTCGGTTACAAATAATTAAGGTACTTCTAGTGGAACGTCTAATGAGATGAAAAACATTCGTAATGATATTGCCACATCAATATGGAACGCATATTGCAGATAAGTTATAGTTAGCGTATCATGGTGATGAGGCGAAAAATAAACCACTTTTAGGGGGTCATTTAAGCCCGGAATTGAATTAATTTGATCAAATATTACCCTAAATCGTTCCTTTTGTGATTTTAGGTACTTTGGGAGTGAAATCTGGAAAAGGAAGCAATTCGGACGTTTTTGGAGCATAAAAGTGAAGAAAACGCCAAAGACTTAATTTTCCATGCTGAGAACAGTACCTAACAGCGTCAAGAGGAATATCATGACGGCGTCAAGAGTAAAAGTGGTGATGACCCAGTGCAAACCTGACGGCGTCACAACAAGGGCTTCAAGAGTATTTTTTGGTGACGGTCTGCACAAGGGGAATACATGACGGCGTCAGACCCAAATCTAGGCAGTCCAAGGAACTATTTGGCGGCGAGATGACGGCGTCAGACATTTGTTCTTGACGCCGTCACCTTCTAAACTCTATATATAGTTTTCTATTTTTCATTCATTGGAGAGGAACTTGTGTGGAGAAACTAGGGCCGAACTTTGTAAACCCTGGGTCATATTTTACAGTACTTTCAAGGGTTTTCACTCCTTGAATCCTTTCATGTTCAATTGAGATAAGTCTTCTCTTTAATTCAATCAATATGTCTATGTGTTGGTTGACTATATCTTGTGCTTGTCTTGATTTCAACATGCTAGGCTAGATTTATCTTGTGTTTACTTGGATCTAATGAAACCTAGATGTTAATTATGTGTTGATTACTTGTTTATGGTTGTATTGGATGAATGATTTCAATGTTAGGCTTAAGAAAACCGGCAGATCTCCATTGTGTAACATGCTTGAACATCTTAGGAAACATGAACCGATGTGTACTAGGTTTTATTGGTTGTATTTAATGCATGAGTAAATTCTAATGATCCTATGTTAGGAGCTTCTTAGCCGGCTCGACATAGGAGTGAAGTAGGCACTCATAGGATTGGGGAAGTATGTACGCCACCCCATGAATGGTATTAAGGAATATAATCCGTCATCCACGCAACTATAACAAGTAATTAACGTGTAAAAGATATCTAGGGAGTAGTGAAATCTAAGTAAACACAATTCTCCCACATATTGCTCACAACTCTAGTTTAATATAGTTTATTTTCATTTTTAGTATTTTATTTTGATTGCATCTTAGTATTGGGTTAGTTGACTAGCAACTAATTCCGCCCAAATCCTTCAAACCCGAGATTTTAATTTGCTTTCTAAAAAATATAAAAAATACAAAAAGAATCATCCCTCATCTCTAGACCTAGACTTTAGGTTTTCTAATCCTAGCGACACTATTCCTAGCTGAACGATCAATCCCCCTGTACTTGTCATTATACAATACTACATCGATCAGGTACACTGCTTGGTGGGGTTGTAAGCTTCTTGAGATCCCTTGAGAGGTAAAGCCTGGTGCAAACCCCACGTACCAAGTTTTTGGCGCCACAGCCCGGGGAATAGTTATTGTCTAGGTTAGAATCTCTTTTTATTAGGTCTACTTGCTAGATTCCTTTCTAGTAAGATTTTACTTTTATTTTCTAGGTTCTCTTTAGTCTATCTTATTTCTTCGTATTTTTGTTCGTAACTCTTCACCACCTGACATCATGGACGATGGGAACATCTTTGAACCCGTCATCCCACCACAACAAAACCCACCACTAGAACCTCTTAGGCCCCAAACCTTAGGAGAGTATTCCCGACCTAGCCACCAAGGCTACCGAAACACTATTGAGCTCACCGGAGCCAATGTAACTGATGAGTGTCTAAATACTCATCATTTCATACCAATCTGAGCTGCCAAAACATACAAAAACACTCAAATATGCATCATAATACTTAAAATATCTTAGAAGTGTGTTTTATATGTTTCAAATACAAAATATGCAAAAACAAATGAAAAACGTACAAAGTTTGCATAATTGGCAGTTTCAGTCCCTCAAATTTCACAAAGTGTCAAAACTAGTCCCTAAAGGTTTAAAATGAATGAAAAGTCAACTTAAGTCCTTGGGAAACCAAAAATATTCACAAATGATCCCTGGATGAAAGTTTACACAAACTGGCAACTTTTACCCCTCAAGTTACAAAATTGGCAAAAATGGTCCCTGGGTATTCAAAACTTGGAAATTTACAAATAATACCCTTGTACTATGCATGAATGACAAAATGGAACAATTTTGATAATATTTTGAGAATTTACAACCACAGTCCCTTAAAAATCCAAATTTACATAAATGGTCCCTGGAGTTTGAAAAATTACAGAAAAAGTCCCTGGGATTTTTAAAATGGAAAAATACATCTTTTGTACTTGTGTTATGGTTTTATGGCAGGTTTCGTCCCTTGGAAATACTTTGGAAGAGTAGCAAAATCAGCCTTTAACTTTGCCAAAATTACAAAGTTGGTCCTTGTTAAATACATAACCATCCGGACCCTTTTATTTTATAAATCCACAAACCAAATCCAACCCAACTAAACTACCCAACCCACAGACACCCCTAGCCCAACATAAGCCCAGTCCACTTCCCCCTTTTTATTTAATACGGGCGTTGACCCATTTGACCACCCCCAATACCGCCAAACCACTCACCACTATAGCACCTTCTCCCCCACACCTGCAAACCCAAAACCAGGGTGGTTTCTGCCACCTGCACCACCACCTCATCACCTTTCAACCTCACCTTTCCACCTCACAGCAAACCCACTCCTCATTTAATGCTATCCACACCAAAATTCTCTCCAAACCATATTACCTCCTCTGTTTTCATCATATCAGCCCCAACTTGCATAAAAACTATCCTTATTGTCTCCTGCCACCTCCACAACAATCCACAATTCTTTAATTGCAGAACGTTGGCTCCAAGTTAACTTGGAGACTTTTGGCGCCAAAAAGAATATTTGAAGGTCAGGATTGAATCAGAGAAATAGAGGGTCAAGATTAAAGTGGGAAAAGATCAGAAGGTGTTCCTAACCCTAATTGAAGCTTATAAAAGGAAAGAGAAGCAGAGGAGTATGATATCTAGTTTTAATTATAAAAAGTGTATGTCGTTTAATGCAATTTCCAATTTCTAGTGTAAACCTAAGCTTCTAAGCAGTGTTCTAAGTTATTTCAGTGTATTGTAACTCTTTCTAAGTAATAAATTTCAAGTTTCTGTGAATGTTCAATCTTATGCAATTTTAGTTTAATTTTCTTAAATTTCAAAAGATCAATTGTTGTTACTGTGAAGTGTAGTGGATTCCTAAAAGCTCACTTAAGCTCCTAGATAGTTTATAAAAGCTATTAGAAACCTTTAAAAACAGTTTAGTAATAAAAACTCAAAAATACCAAAAAAGTCAACAAAAGTCAAACTGATAAGCTATTGGTGATAAGCAATGGAGCAGGGTTAATTTTGGAAGGCCTTGGGTTAGTGAATCTGTGGAGATTCTTTAAGATTGTTCTTGGTTCATGGTTTGAGCAGGAAAGCTTATTGTAAGTTATCAAAAATCTCATTTCTGCCTTTGTACTATTGTTTTGCTTATTGCTTGCCTTTTTTAGTTGTTGTATGCTTATTCAGTCTTGTATAGTAATAATATAAATTAATACCTTATATGTTGGAATTAATAGTTACTAAAAAATCAAAGTTTCACAGTTAATATAGCTTATTTAGTATTCTTGAGTATCTGTGGTTATTTCTTGTTTCTAAGTGCTTAAAAATACTTAATATAACATAATAAGTTATGTTGGATCAGTAGGATAAGCTTTTATTGCCTTTAGCTACTTAAATCTCAAAACAGTCTAAGTATAAGGTGTGTTTGGATCAGGTGGTTCATCTGAGTTCAAGGTAGTTTGAGTTATTGTTTTTGCTTGCTTTAAGTCATATAGTGTAATACTAGCTCAGAAAAACAAAAATACCAAAGTCTTAATTAGGTAAAAGTCAAAATCACAAGTACTTCTTCACCACAGTTAACTGTGGTGGAATCTGAGTCCAAAACTCACCATATCTACTCATAAGTTGTTGGAATAACTTAATTAAGTCTTATTATAACTTATTACAACATATTCAGTAAGTAGATTAAGCTCAAAGTTCACATAAGTCAAACCAACTCAAGTTTCATAAAAAGTCAAATGGTCATTCTCATATTTTCTCAAAACTAGTGGGATTTTTATAGATTTGTGTATTGTGATTCAAGCCTTGAGCTTTTGTGGACTTGTTGTCTACCAGCTCTATTTTAAGATCCTAATCAGCTTATATTTTTAGCAATTTTACCCTGGTCTCCACAAGCTAGGGAAATCACTTGCAGGGCAAGCATCTCCCCTGTGCACAGGTTTTAGGCAAAATACCAAGACCCATAGTGTGCTCTCCAGTGGACCCCACACCCTAGGTTTCAGCTTAATTGTAGCTTAATACCTCAGCTTTTCATATCTAGGTTTAGTCTAGCCTTTAGCTTATTGTAGCATAGCTTTTAGGACCCTAGTTTGTAGCCTGTTTCAAAAAGCTACACTGAGCACTCAGTGTATGACCACATTTCAAAGGCTCTCACAGAGCTTATTAGTGAGCCAAAAGCCTAGCTTCTTGGTTTAATTTGTAGCTTAACAACCCATCTTTGAACCCCTAGGTTTAGTTTGAACCCCCTTTCACTCTTGTGGACCCCACAAACCATGGAACACAACTGCAGGGAAGAAGTACTCCCCTACACCAGCTTACCACCACCACACCACCAACTTTAGTGGTGGCTGCAGCCCACACCAGTAGGTCCCACACCTCACAATTGGGTTCTTACAACCCCCCTCCTACCCAGGTTCAAAACTTGACCCTTAGTTTGACTTCTAGATCAGTGGACCCCACCTGGACTTGTCCCTAAACTCTGTCCCACTTCTGAGTCAGAAACCAAATAAGCAAGTGCTTATTTTAGCTTTCCAGCTTATCCTTGGAGCTTATCTCATTAAATTTAGTTTAAATAGGTATAAGTAACTCAGGTAAACCAGATTTCACTATAGTGGACCCCACATAACCCCAATTTAGCTTATTTCTTATTGTGGTCAACCATAGTCAACTGTATAAGCTTATAAGCACTCTCAGTGCTTATTCTGAGGTTCTAAATTAGTTGTCTTTGTAAAAGTTTCATTATTTAAGTATTTAAGTAGTTTTATAAAAGAAAAACCAGAAAAAGCAAACATAAAAATAGTGATAGCTTCTATTTAATAGAAATTATCTATTTAATTTTCATCTCAGCTTATTAATAAGCACTTGTCAAATTTTATATTTTTATAAATTACCTAGTACCTTAAAGTAGTTAAAATAATTTTCTTATAATTTTCCTAAGCAGATTACTATTTATTAGATTTAAAACTAATTTAAATAATTAAATAGGCAATATTAATAATTAAATAGATTTCTTTAATTTTAATTAACTAAAGTAGAATTTTATATTTTTCCTAAGTTTTATAAAGTAGTTAAGACTTTTAGAAAATAGTTTCATAAATTCCACTGTCCATTTTCTAATTTTCTTATTTAAATTAATTAAATTAGCTTAAAATTAATTAATAAGTAATTAATTAGTCAATTAGCTTAAATATAATTTTTAGTAACTTTTTATAATTTTGTAGTATTCCTGTAGTAATTAAATAGTTTTATAAATTTTTTCATAATTTTATAAGGTACTTTAGTATTAATAGTCATTTAAACTAGTTTAATTAGATTAATTAAATTAAATAGTTTATAATTAATAAAATACTCATAAAAAGACAAAAATATTTGTTTTCATTTTTTATACTTTCTTCAAGTTCTTATTTAGGTTTAGAAATTATTTGTGTAAGTTTTTAGGATAATTTGTAATAGTTGTAATTTTTAGTTAATTTAAATTAAGTTTTAAATTAGATTTTAATTAGTTTTATTAATTAAATAATAGTTAAATATTATAATAATTACTTTTATAATTTCAATTTCATTTTCCATTTTCTTTAATATTAAGTTTTCAAAAGTTTAACTTTTAACCCCTGTAGTTTGTAACTTGTTAAATACCACTTGTTTTTTGTCTGTTATCTGATTTTCTTATTTGTGCGTTTGTGCTTATATCTGTATTTCTGTTCTAGTTTCATATTTTCAAATATCAAGCAATCAGTAGTATAATCAACCTTCAAATCATCTTTGTTACTGTCCTCAGTACCACTCACTTTCCTAATCGTTTACAAATACAATTTCAATCTCGTTGGGATTTAACGACCCGGGGATTTCCCTGTACTTCCACGATCAATATTAACTTGCACTTTCTCCCAGGTGGGCCTGACAGCTGCACACGGCTGACTGGTTGGTTTGGGAGGAGTCAAAATTTGGCGCCGCTGCCGGGGAGGTTGTTGCGTATTTCAAAACGGTAAAAGTTTAGTGGTTTTCAAAAACCCTCCTGTACAAATATCACGACTTTGTAAATTTTTAAGAAAATCAAATCATATCTGAAAACGTTCATTAAAATTTCTCCTGAAGTGTTAACAACACCAAACAAATCATAAACAACAAAACAAACTGTGAAGTTAAATTACTTCGTATCTTTACGATTACAACCTATACAGTTGGTTTAAAGTAAGTTCTGACATTAAATTGCGAACTTAAGAGGGATCCATTTATTTCCTCCCGCCAGCCTGCTAGTAATCTTAAAGGAACGATTTCGGTTAACGAATCAGTTTCAAAAATATTGTCCAAGTTTTTTCACCCATACACGAAAATCCAAAAACATTTTACTGTGAATATAATTACATAAAAGTTTACCACCGCAAACCAAGGCAGAACACCTACCAACTAGGGGTGTGAACATAATAAGTTCCCAAACCTAAGATTCAAAACTTACCATTATATCCTTGTGAATAGTGTACCTTTTTTAAAGGAGCTGTTCATTTGTGATTATTGGGTTTAAGTTCACTGTAGTTTTGCCTCTATCTTGTGTTGAAAACTAATTTTTGTGCATGCGCACTCGTTCACAAGCAAAGAATAAAAAGAAGAAAAACGTACCCGAGTTACGTATTGTTGAAAAAGAACACACAATAAAAATGAACGACGAGCCCCCAATCCCTCCCAAGGAGGAGCCAGTTCCTGACACCCGAACTATGGAGGAACTGTGTCAACCTACCATGCATGGGAGGGGTGGACCAATTGCACCACTCACTATTGAAGCCACGGATTTTGGATTAAAACACCACATGATACAACAGATCCAGAATACGTGCCAGTTCCACGGATTGCCGGGTGACGATGCCAACAGGCATCTCGACAAATTTTTAACTGTCACCCAAAGCATGAAACAAAATGGCGTCACCGATGACGGCCTACGTTTATACTTGTTCCCCTATTCTCTCGCTCATCATGCGACTTCCTGGTTTGATCGACTTCCAAAGAATTCGATCCACACTTTTGATGAGATGATCACTAAATTTCTGGCCAAATACTTTCCACCATCTATGGTCACAAAGCTGAGGAATGATATCAGCAACTTCAGACAGCTTCCCGAAGAGTCCTTATTTGAGGCATGGGAACGCTACAAACTTGCTATTGATCGGTTTCCTAATCATAATATGCTTCTTGTCACCATTATTGACACCTTTTATAATGGTTTGACACTCCGTCATCGTGACACCATCAATGCTGCTGCTTGGGGCACCTTTATGAAAAGGACCCCTGAAGAGTGCTATGACTTAATCGAAAACATGACTGCCCATCATAATTTTTGGGACTCCTCTGCTGAGAGGAACGACTCATTTAAGTCAGACACTCCGGCAAGCACTGAAATATCAATCCTAGCTAAGAGGATGGATGATTTGTCTACAGCATTTTTGCGTATCCATCAGACAAATCCTAATCAGGTCAAAACTGTTTACCCAAGTTGTGAAACTTGCGGTGGTCCACATCCGTACACAGATTGCCCAACTTCCGGTGGCTTTTCTTGTGAAAACGTGTCTGCAACTCAAGGTTCCTATACTACGGGAGGTAATTCTTACCAACCGCAAGGGGATCGAAACCTTTTGAGCTATCGATCTAATAACTACATCGGACCACCAGGGTTTAATCAACCTCAAAACAGGAACCAGAATTTTAACCAGAATCAGAACCAGAACCGAATGAACCAAGGTTATAACAACCAAGGGAATTTCAACTCTGGTCAAAACCCGGTTCACCAAAATTAAAACCAGAGGAATTATAACAGAAATCAAGGTCAGAACAATTACCCACAGGGTAATTCTCAACAACAAAACCACTTCCAGGGTAATAACAATCAGCAACATGGGAATTTCCAGAACAATCGGGCTCAAAATCTTCCAAACCAAAATCAATCCATTGTTCCAACTGGACCATCACATGAGGAATTATTAAAACAGTTTATAAAATTCCAAGAAGAAATGAACAAAATGCTGATTAATCAAATGTCTAATTTCCAGAAGTCTTTAAATGATCGACCCTCGGGCTCAGGTACAACTTTACCTAGCAACAAGATCGCTAATCCGAGGGGCGATGTAAAGGCGATCACCACAAGAAGTGGAGTTTCTTACCAAGGACCTACAGCTCCCTCTACCTCATCTCCTATCCCTGTAGAGGAATGTGAAAAAGAGGATACTACGGATACGGTACTTCCTAATAATAACGGAGGTACCAATGACATCCCTCCTCCAGTTATCCCGGTCCCGACTCCCACTAAAAGAATCGTGTTTGAAACTACCAAAGGTCCTGTTGAATATCCAAAAGCCAACCCAAAAACAACAATTCCATATCCCTCACGATTGCAAGACCAAAAGCTCCGTGAAAAAGCTAATCATCAGATGGAAAAATTCTTTCAGATTTTCCAAGAACTTCACTTCGATATTAGCTTCGCGGATGCTCTTCTTTTAATGCCCAAATTCACATCGACAATCAAAAATCTGTTGAGCAATAAAAAAAAATGTTTGAAATGGCACGAACTCCACTCAATGAGAACTGCTCTGCGGTTCTATTAAAAAAGCTTCCTGTAAAGCTAGGAGACCCCGGGAGATTCCTAATACCATGTATTTTTCCTGGGATGGTTGAATGTTTTGCCTTGGCCGATCTTGGTGCAAGCATCAACTTAATGCCTCACTCAGTTTGGAAAAAGCTCTCTCTTCAGGCACTTAGTCCCACATGCATGACTCTCGAGCTTGCAGACCGTTCCATTTCACGTCCCCTCGGTATTGCCGAGGACGTATTTGTGAGAGTGGGACAGTTCAATTTTCCGGCAGACTTTGTCGTTGTTGATTTCGATGCAGATCCAAGAGTTCCTCTCATTCTTGGGAGGGGATTCTTAAGAACGGGACGTGCATTAATCGATGTTTTCGATGAGGAAATCACGTTACGAGTTGGCAATGAAGCGATAACGTTCAACCTTGATCAAACCTCGAGATACTCCTCGAATTATAATGCTGATTCGGTCAACCGAATTGATGTCATTGACATTGCATCCGAGGAGTATGCTCAAGAATTCCTTGGATTCGCTGATAATTTTCCGAGTGGAAATCCCACTACTTCTTCTGATCCCATAATCGCTAATTCTTTTCCTTCCCTCACTCCGTTTGAGGGAAGTGATTTTCTCCTTGAGGAATTAGAGGCCTTTCTCCAAAGTGATTCAGTTCCCGAAGGAATTGATAGCCAAGAGATTGACCCGGAGGGGGATATACTTCTCCTTGAGAAGTTATTGAACAAAGATCCTTCTCCCATTCCTGTTCTACCTCCACAACTTCATAAGGTGGAAGTCAAATATGTTGAGAAAAATGATGACTTCCCCGAGGTTGAACTTAAGAACCTGCCTCCTCATCTAGAATATGCATTCTTGGAAGGTAACGATAAGTTACCAGTCATTATTGCAAAAGACTTAAAGGATGAGGAGAAAAATGCGCTGCTTAAGGTTTTAAAGTCCCACAAGCAAGCAATTGCTTGGAAGCTCTCAGACATAAAGGGTATAAACCCGGATTTTTGTACACACAAAATCCTAATGGAAGAGGACTTTAAACCTACCGTGCAGCATCAAAGAAGGGTAAATCCAAAAATCCACGAAGTTATAAAAGCTGAAGTTATCAAACTTCTTGATGCGGGATTGATTTACCCTATATCTGATAGTCCTTGGGTAAGCCCAATTCATTGTGTTCCAAAGAAGGGTGGCATTACGGTTATCACAAATGAGGACAACGAGTTAATACCAACTCGTTTGGTTACAGGGTGGCGAGTATATATTGATTACAGAAAGCTTAACGAAGCCACCCGCAAAGACCATTTTCCTTTGCCCTTCATGGATCAAATGCTCGAAAGACTTGCGGGAAATGAGTATTATTGTTTCCTCGATGGCTTCTCGGGTTACTTCCAAATTCCCATTGATCCAAAGGATCAAGATAAAACTACCTTCACATGCCCTTACGGGACATTTGCCTATCGTCGCATGCCTTTTGGGTTATGCAATGCTCCGGGCACTTTCCAGAGGTGCATGATGGCTATTTTCCATGACATGATTGGAAAAACCATGGAAGTATTCATGGATGACTTCTCAGTCATCGGGAGTTCTTTCGACTCATGCCTCTCCCATTTAGAAAAAATGCTTCAACGATGTGAAAACACTAATCTTTGTCTAAACTGGGAGAAGAGCCATTTTATGGTTAAGGAGGGCATTGTCCTCGGCCATAAAATTTCAAAAAGTGGGATTGAGGTCGATAAGGCCAAAATTGATGTTATTGCTAAACTGCCTCATCCCACCACTGTTAAAGGAATTAGGAGTTTTCTCGGCCATGTCGGGTTCTATCGGAGATTCATTCAAGATTTCTCCAAAATAGCCCGGCCCATGACTCATCTTCTTGAAAAGGATGCTCCTTTTATCTTTTCACCAGAGTGCATCGAAGCTTTTGAAATTTTAAAGAAAAGGCTTACCGAGGCACCAATCCTTGTTGCCCCCGACTGGGACTTACCCTTTGAACTTATGTGCGATGCTAGCGATTATGCTATTGGTGCAGTTCTGGGGCAACGCAAAACCAAACATTTTCAGCCAATACACTACGCAAGTAAGACCATGAATGAGGCTCAAACACACTATACCACCACAGAAAAAGAATTATTAGCCGTGGTATATGCCTTCGAAAAATTTCGGTCTTACTTAATCTTAAACAAAAGCGTGGTATATACGGATCATTCGGCTTTGAAATACCTATTCACTAAATAGGATGCAAAGCCAAGACTACTCCATTGGGTCCTGCTCCTCCAGGAATTCGATATTCTCATAAGAGATAAAAAAGGAGCAGAAAACCTTGTTGCTGATCACTTGTCCCGGTTAGAAAATCCTCATCAGGATATTCTCGAGAGAAAAGAAATAAATGAAACTTTTCCTCTGGAGACTCTAAATCTAATCTCTAACCGGGATAATGCTACCACCCCATGGTTTGCCGACTTTGCAAATTACCGTGCGGGAAATTTCGTTGTGAAAGGGATGTCGTCCCAACAGAAAAGAAAATTCTTTAAAGATGTAAAACATTACTTCTGGGACGACCCCTACTTGTTCAAAATATGTGCGGATCAAGTCATCCGACGGTGTGTCCATGGCCAAGAAGCCATGGAAATTCTTAAAGCTTGTCATGATGGACCCACGGGGGGACATCATAACCCAAACTACACCGAAAAAAAGGTGTTTGATTCAGGATTCTTTTGGCCCACGATCTATAAAGACGCCCATGAACTTATCAAAACCTGTGAGGCTTGCCAGCGTCACGGGAATATTTCTAAAAAGAATGAGATGCCACAAAACGCCATCTAAGTCTGTGAAATATTTGATATGTGGGGCATTGATTTTATGGGGTCATTCCCGTCTTCACGAGGGAATAAGTATATACTCGTAGCTGTCGACTATTTGTCAAAATGGGTTGAGGCAAAAGCCTTACCCACCAATGATGCCCGAGTAGTTGTTAAAATTTTAAAATCTCTCTTTGCCAGATTCGGGACTCCTCGTGCCATTATCAGTGATCGTGGTACTCACTTTTGCAATGAACAATTTGCGAGAGTAATGCTGAAATATGGTGTAACTCACCGTCTTTCTACAGCATACCACCCCCAAACAAGTGGGCAGGTGGAGGTCTCAAATCGGGGTATTAAGAGAATTCTCGAGAGGACGGTTGGTGAAAACCGTGCCTCTTGGTCGGATAAGCTGGACGATGCATTATGGGCTTTCCGCACTGCTTACAAAACACCCATCGGGTGTACTCCATATAAGCTAGTGTACGGGAAAGCATGTCATCTTCCGATCGAATTAGAACATAAGGCCTATTGGGCCTTAAAACATGCAAATTTCGACCTTCAGACAGCGGGTGATCACCGTAAAGTTCAACTAAACGAACTAAATGAATTACGTGATCAAGCTTACGAAAATTCTTTAATTTATAAAGAAAAGACTAAGAAGATACATGACTCTAAAATTAAGAACCGCATTTTCAACGTTGGTGACAGAGTTCTTCTTTTCAATTCAAGGTTAAAAATTTTCTCGGGAAAACTAAAAACCCGTTGGTCTGGACCATTTACTATAACCAAAGTATACCCATATGGAACTGTTGAGTTATTCCAACCCAACGGTCCCAATTTTAAAGTAAATGGTCATCGGTTAAAACACTATTTTGGAGGGGACATACAACCAATGGTTGTCCCGGATCTCCAAACTTACCCCATGGACCAATAAATTCGGGGTCGAGTCAAGCTAGCGACTCGGTTAACAAAAACAAGTTTCCCCAAGGACAATTTTAATTCGGGGTCGAGTCAAGCTAGAGACTCAGGAATCAAAAACAAGCTACCTCATGGACAAATCAATTCGAGGTCGAGTCAAGCTAGCGACTCGGTAATCAAAAACAGTAGCAATATGGGTCGTCACCCATATTTCTGCCTTCTCATCCCTTTCTAACACCCTAGTGTGGGAGAGACGAACCACATGTTGTACATATGTAAAATATTTTTTCAAAAAAAAAAAAAAAAAAAAAAAAAAAAAAATGGTATAAGACAAATAAAAAGGAAAAAGTGAGTTTGTATGTAAATAGAGTAAAATAAAATGGTTAATAGTATTGCCTCCTTACGTTCTAAGTCTTGGTGGGACACCAAGTACTGTGAATATTGAGGGCAATATTCAGTTCTAAGTGTGGGGGAGCGTTCTCACGAATGCAAAACACATGTTCCATCAAGAACCCCCATTTGATCAAAATTACCAGTTTTTTCACACTTAGAAATGCAAATAATGGTATCAATCCTCCATGTCTAACCCACAACAGGATTGGCTAGTCCAGGAGCAAACGGCTCTTGGTAAAGACATCTTAAAACCGTTGATGGCTTGCAATTTGCCAAAAATTGTATGGTTCCTCAGCTCCCCATATCCCATAAAGCGAATGAGTTGACTAGCCCGCAAGATTATGGCTTGTGGTAAAGGCCGTGGAAAACCATAATTGGTAATCAGCTCACCAAGATGTTGACTATTCCATCAAGAGTTGGCTAGTCCATAATTGGTAATCAAATCCGTTGACAGCTGGTGGTTTGCTAAAAATCACACGGTTATCAGGTGTGCCACAGTTCTTACACCTGGCTACTCCAGAAGTGATGGCTTTTGGTAAAGAGTAAAAATCCATTAATTTTTTCTCAAAAGATTGCTAGGGACTAGCAATAATTTAGTGTGGGGGATTGATAAGTGTCTAAATACTCATCATTTCATACCAATCTGAGCTGCCAAAACATACAAAAACACTCAAATATGCATCATAATACTTAAAATATCTTAGAAGTGTGTTTTATATGTTTCAAATACAAAATATGCAAAAACAAATGAAAAACGTACAAAGTTTGCATAATTGGCAGTTTCAGTCCCTCAAATTTCACAAAGTGTCAAAACTAGTCCCTAAAGGTTTAAAATGAATGAAAAGTCAACTTAAGTCCTTGGGAAACCAAAAATATTCACAAATGATCCCTGGATGAAAGTTTACACAAACTGGCAACTTTTACCCCTCAAGTTACAAAATTGGCAAAAATGGTCCCTGGGTATTCAAAACTTGGAAATTTACAAATAATACCCTTGTACTATGCATGAATGACAAAATGGAACAATTTTGATAATATTTTGAGAATTTACAACCACAGTCCCTTAAAAATCCAAATTTACATAAATGGTCCCTGGAGTTTGAAAAAGTACAGAAAAGGTCCCTGGGATTTTTAAAATGGAAAAATACATCTTTTGTACTTGTGTTATGGTTTTATGCCAGGTTTGGTCCCTTGGAAATACTTTGGAAGAGTAGCAAAATCAGCCTTTAACTTTGCCAAAATTACAAAGTTGGTCCTTGTTAAATACATAACCATCCGGACCCTTTTATTTAATAAATCCACAAACCAAATCCAACCCAACTAAACTACCCAACCCACACACACCCCTAGCCCAACATAAGCCCAGTCCACTTCCCCCTTTTTATTTAATACGGGCGTTGACCCGTTTGACCACCCCCAATACCGCCAAACCACTCACCACTGTAGCACCTTCTCCCCCACACCTGCAAACCCAAAACCAGGGTGGTTTCTGCCACCTGCACCACCACCTCATCACCTTTCAACCTCACCTTTCCACCTCACAGCAAACCCACTCCTCATTTAATGCTATCCACACCAAAATTCTCTCCAAACCATATTACCTCCTCTGTTTTCATCATATCAGCCCCAACTTGCATAAAAACTATCCTAATTGTCTCCTGCCACCTCCACAACAATCCACAATTCTTTAATTGCAGAACGTTGGCTCCAAGTTAACTTGGAGACTTTTGGCGCCAAAAAGAATATTTGAAGGTCAGGATTGAATCAGAGAAATAGAGGGTCAAGATTAAAGTGGGAAAAGATCAGAAGGTGTTCCTAACCCTAATTGAAGCTTATAAAAGGAAAGAGAAGCAGAGGAGTATGATATCTAGTTTTAATTATAAAAAGTGTATGTCGTTTAATGCAATTTCCAATTTCTAGTGTAAACCTAAGCTTCTAAGCGGTGTTCTAAGTTATTTCAGTGTATTGTAACTCTTTCTAAGTAATAAATTTCAAGTTTCTGTGAATGTTCAATCTTATGCAATTTTAGTTTAATTTTCTTAAATTTCAAAAGATCAATTGTTGTTACTGTGAAGTGTAGTGGATTCCTAAGCTCACTTAAGCTCCTAGATAGTTTATAAAATCTATTAGAAACCTTTAAAAACAGTTTAGTAATAAAAACTCAAAAATACCAAAAAAGTCAACAAAAGTCAAACTGATAAGCTATTTGTGATAAGCAATGGAGCAGGGTTAATTTTGGAAGGCCTTGGGTTAGTGAATCTGTGGAGATTCTTTAAGATTGTTCTTGGTTCATGGTTTGAGCAGGAAAGCCTATTGTAAGTTATCAAAAATCTCATTTCTGCCTTTGTACTATTGTTTTGCTTATTTCTTGCCTTTTTTAGTTGTTGTATGCTTATTCAGTCTTGTATAGTTATAATATAAATTAATACCTTATATGTTGGAATTAATAGTTACTAAAAAATCAAAGTTTCACAGTTAATATAGCTTATTTAGTATTCTTGAGTATCTGTGGTTATTTCTTGTTTCTAAGTGCTTAAAAATACTTAATATAACATAATAAGTTATGTTGGATCAGTAGGATAAGCTTTTATAGCCTTTTGCTACTTAAATCTCAAAACAGTCTAAGTATAAGGTGTGTTTGGATCAGGTGGTTCATCTGAGTTCAAGGTAGTTTGAGTTATTGTTTTTGCTTGCTTTAAGTCATATAGTGTAATACTAGCTCAGAAAAACAAAGATACCAAAGTCTTAATTAGGTAAAAGTCAAAATCACAAGTACTTCTTCACCACAGTTAACTGTGGTGGAATCTGAGTCCAAAACTCATCATATCTACTCATAAGTTGTTAGAATAACTTAATTAAGTCTTATTATAACTTATTACAACATATTCAGTAAGTAGATTAAGCTCAAAGTTCACATAAGTCAAACCAACTCAAGTTTCATAAAAAGTCAAATGGTCATTCTCAGATTTTCTCAAAACTAGTGGGATTTTTATAGATTTGTGTATTGTGATTCAAGCCTTGAGCTTTTGTGGACTTGTTGTCTACCAGCTCTATTTTAAGATCCTAATCAGCTTATATTTTTAGCAATTTTACCCTGGTCTCCACAAGCTAGGGAAATCACTTGCAGGGCAAGCATCTCCCCTGTGCACAGGTTTTAGGCAAAATACCAAGACCCATAGTGTGCTCTCCAGTGGACCCCACACCCTTGGTTTCAGCTTAATTGTAGCTTAATACCTCAGCTTTTCATATCTAGGTTTAGTCTAGCCTTTAGCTTATTGTAGCATAGCTTTTAGGACCCTAGTTTGTAGCCTGTTTTAAAAAGCTACACTGAGCACTCAGTGTATGACCACATTTCAAAGGCTCACACAGAGCTTATTAGTGAGCCAAAAGCCTAGCTTCTTGGTTTAATTTGTAGCTTAACAACCCATCTTTGAACCCCTAGGTTTAGTTTGAACCCCCTTTCACTCTTGTGGACCCCACAAACCTTGGAACACAACTGCAGGGAAGAAGTACTCCCCTACACCAGCTTACCACCACCACACCACCAACTTTAGTGGTGGCTGCAACCCACACCAGTAGGTCCCACACCTCACAATTGGGTTCTTACAACCCCCCTCCTACCCAGGTTCAAAAGTTGACCCTTAGTTTGACTTCTAGATCAGTGGACCCCACCTGGACTTGTCCCTAAACTCTGTCCCACTTCTGAGTCAGAAACCAAATAAGCAAGTGCTTATTTTAGCTTTCCAGCTTATCCTAGGAGCTTATCTCATTAAATTTAGTTTAAATAGGTATAAGTAACTTAGGTAAACCAGATTTCACTATAGTGGACCCCACATAACCCCAATTTAGCTTATTTCTTATTGTAGTCAACCATAGTCAACTGTATAAGCTTATAAGCACTCTCAGTGCTTATTCTGAGGTTCTTAATTAGTTGTCTTTGTAAAAGTTTCATTATTTAAGTATTTAAGTAGTTTTATAAAAGAAAAACCAGAAAAAGCAAACATAAAAATAGTGATAGCTTCTATTTAATAGAAATTATCTATTTAATTTTCATCTCAGCTTATTAATAAGCACTTGTCCAATTTTATATTTTTATAAATTACCTAGTACCTTAAAGTAGTTAAAATAATTTTCTTAGAATTTTCCTAAGCAGTTTACTATTTATTAGATTTAAAACTAGTTTAAATAATTAAATAGGTAATATTAATAATTAAATAGATTTCTTTAATTTTAATTAACTAAAGTAGAATTTTATATTTTTCCTAAGTTTTATAAAGTAGTTAAGACTTTTAGAAAATAGTTTCATAAATTCCACTGTTCATTTTCTAATTTTCTTATTTAAATTAATTAAATTAGCTTAAAATTAATTAATAAGTAATTAATTAGTCAATTAGCTTAAATATAATTTTTAGTAACTTTTTATAATTTTGTAGTATTCCTGTAGTAATTAAATAGTTTTATAAATTTTGTCATAATTTTATAAGGTACTTTAGTATTAATAGTCATTTAAACTAGTTTAATTAGATTAATTAAATTAAATAGTTTATAATTAATAAAATACTCATAAAAAGACAAAAATATTTGTTTTCATTTTTTATACTTTCTTCAAGTTCTTATTTAGGTTTAGAAATTATTTGTGTAAGTTTTTAGGATAATTTGTAATAGTTGTAATTTTTAGTTAATTTAAATTAAGTTTTAAATTAGATTTTAATTAGTTTTATTAATTAAATAATAGTTAAATATTATAATAATTACTTTTATAATTTCAATTTCAATTTCATTTTCCATTTTCTTTAATATTAAGTTTTCAAAAGTTTCACTTTTAACCCCTGTAGTTTGTAACTTGTTAAATACCACTTGTTTTTTGTCTGTTATCTGATTTTCTTATTTGTGCTTTTGTGCTTATATCTGTATTTCTGTTCTAGTTTCATATTTTCAAATATCAAGCAATCAGTAGTATAATCAACCTTCAAATCATCTTTGTTACTGTCCTCAGTACCACTCACTTTCCTAATCGTTTACAAATACAATTTCAATCTCGTTGGGATTTAACGACCCGGGGATTTCCCTGTACTTCCACGGTCAATATTAACTTGCACTTTCTCCCAAGTGGGCCTGACAGCTGCACACGGCTGACTGGTTGGTTTGGGAGGCAATATCTTTGCCTTCGAACAAAACGGTCAAGGCAATATCTTTGCCTTCGAACAACTCTAGCACTCCCGACAGTAGGATCATGGAACTTGAGGACCAAGTCAAGTTTCTCATGAAATGTTACGAAGCTCCTAAGCCTTTAAGCCAAGTGAACAAAATCACTTCTTCATGCAAATTATGTAGTGGTCCCCATGACACTCGTGATTGTGTGGAACTCCCCGGAACAGCTTTTGCGGACTACGCATCCTAGCGTACCGACGAAGCGGGAGATAAGTGGTACACTTTCAAACCCGAGCCAAACCCTTACGGTGATTCCTACAACCCCTCTTGGAAAAATCACCCAAACCTTAGGTGGAAAATAAATCAAGCCAATTCTTCCAATCCGCCTAATCGTTACCAACCAAATGGTCCACCCTTCAACCGTACTTTCAATAACAATCCTTCTAATAACTATGGTAGTACCAACAATCTTGAAGGATTGATGTCTAAGTTCATGGCATCTCTAGAAGCTCGCATATCCAAGTTTGAAGCCGATTCCAAACAAAAGCAAAGCGAGATGACCACCAAAATTGATGCATTGCTGAAAGTTCTCAATGACCGAGAAATGGGAGCACTCTCAAGCGACACGGTCAAGAATCCGAAACTAAACATTAATTCCATATCATCAGTTTTGTCACCTACTTCTTGTCCATAATACTACTCGGTTAAATAAACAAGCACGTGTTTCAAGCAAAACCAAATTCTTCAAAAGGACCAATCGAATAAAACACCCGATATAAAACCGGTCAAAAGCATAGTTGAAACACCTCCTACGCAAGACCTTGACGATGAATTCAAGGAGCTTCACCTTGAACGCCCCGTCATTGATGTCTTAGCCCGTGCTCCCTACTATAGTGCCCTCCTAGAAAAGTATGAGAAGTTTAAACTAGGTAAAAATGGGACCGCCTTCGTTCAAAACAAGTTGCCTAAAAAGCTTGATGATCCGGGTATATTTGTTTTGCCTTGTAAGATAGGAAGATCCGAAGCTTTCGACACACTAGCCGATTTAGGGTCAAGCCTCAATTTGATTCCCTTATCCCTTTTCACCACTCTCAAGCTAAGAAAGTTAGAGGAGACGGAGGTATTGATAGGTCTAGCGGATGGGAGTATTGCCCACCCGGTTGGAATGATTAAGGATGTAGTTGTTCACGTAGGGAAGTTAACTATCTTAGCGGATTTTCACGTCCTAGACATGGTTAGTGACACTACATGCCCATTGTTGGTAGGAAGAGGATTTTTAGCAACCGCTAGCGCCATGATAGATTGTAAGGAGTCTAAGATAGCGGTAGGTGAGGGCGACACTTGGTCAGTATACGATGTTAAGAAACATAGCTATGATTGTGATGATGAACCGACACCACATTGGGTAGAGATGAATAGGAGACCATCTAGATATGGACCTTGGATAAAAAGGAACTTTATAGGACCTCAACGCCCATTCTATTTAGAAAAAGATTTCATCGAAAATACACATTCGGTGGACCCCTTAGTCTTTAGGAAGATGATTGAGTTCTTAAGCGTAATGCCTATTAATATAGAGATAAATAAGTGGAAAAGAGAGGGAGATAAGTGTAAATGGCGGTGGGTCAAGTCACCTAAAGAAGGTGACGGATCATGGCATATGAAGATGACTTTGTATGATCCGGATGGAGAAAAGTTTGAAAGGTCATACCGTACTAAGAAAACCGATAGGAAGTTAAAACCTAAGTTTGATCCCAAAGATGTCCTCAATGAGGAACTCACCCGTATCACGTAGTAACCCATGACCTTGAGTCTAGCTACAAGACTCGTAAATAAAGAAAAGCGCTTCTTGGGAGGCAACCCATATTTTTTGTGATTTTATTTTGTTTGTTTGTTATTTGCTTCCGTATGCATGCTTTATTTTTATTGTTGGTAGATCATGTTTCTAAACAAAATAGTGGAAATACTTTATTTTGTTGTTCGGCCTAGTCTTAACTTCATCCAAAGGTATTTTTGCAAAAGATAAGTGTAAGGGGAAACCCCAAATATGTTTTTAAGAAACAAAACGACCATGATTCTCCACAATATTAAGTGAACATGTATATTTGTATTTGTTAGAGTCAAATGCTTGTATCGAGTCATAATGATATTTTGCAGGATTTTCCAGGAAGTAGGACGAAGTTTTTCCAGAAATTTTCCGGAAACTTAACATAAGAATTTCTGCAGGTCACTTCTGACGGTGTCACGAGTTTACTCTTGACGGCGTCACGTGTAAAAATCTGGAAATTTTACCAGTTTTGTTTTTCTAACGGAGTTTTAAAGTTTTTGTTGAATTATTAGTTTTATAATCTCCAGGAAATCTGCAAACATCATTCCACAAGCATTATATCTTATTTTGTTTTCTAGGTTTTATTAGCATATGTAGATTGCCGCCGATTTTATGCGAGGTTGCCTTGTCTGTTTTCTCAGGATTTACAGGTTATGTATGACAAGAGATGATTTCTATTCTGGAAGGGAAGCTTTGATTGTTCATTTTCTTGAAGGAAGATCTAACCTGGCCACCTTATTATCCATACCGAGCGAATCAGGGGAGTATTTGATTTCATTCGTTTTGCTTATTTCACTTTTACATTCTTTACGTGAACATTTGGGACAATGTTCATCCTAAGTGTAAGGGGAGGGTAAAATGATGATACCTTTCAAATACACTTTCGCTTGAGTTTGTTTGTTTGATGGTAGGTGTGTAATAAAACTATGAGAAATACTTGTTAGTGTAATTTTAGCGCCAAATTTAAAATTTTATACAACATTTAGGAGCGAAACTTTAGCCATAGCAAGCGTCTCATGGATAGGAGATTGTATGACTAGCACATAACCGTACTATTCAGAAAAATTTTCCACCCAAATATGTGAGGTTCGCCTTTAGATTTGATAGGAAAAGCATTTATTATTAGTGCTTATGAGTATACCGGTAGCATTTAGATTCTAGAACTTGCGTTAGTGATGCATCCCGAGACCGCTAGTGAGACTACATTCGTGTGGTAGGAATTACTACATGATAAGAGGCATTAGGATCACCCTTGTGTTAAACCCGTATCATAATTACTTGACCATTTAAGTCATATTACTTGGCCAGTTAAGTCAACTAATTTTTCCCACACCTTAGCGTTGTACTCATTTTTAGTATACGAAACCCCTAGTACACCCCTCCGAGCCTATCTTTTTTCTAACTTTAAGCATTTTACTTAAAGGAAGAATTTGTTACACCCCACTTAAATGTACACCCAAATCGCCTTATCCTTCCGTGTATACACTCATCTTTAGTACATTATTGTTATTTGTTAAACCCTAAGTTAATTATCTAATTGATTACATGGTTGCTAAGTCTAGTCATATCCTTGTACATATTGTTTTGGGACGATTGGGACTCATGGGTAAAGTACTTATTTTATGGAGTAATGAGGAAGAACATAATATTATTACCCCCATATGTACGTTAATCTTAAAAGTACTCCAAGTGTTTTGATTCTCTTAATTCGAGTCATTAGATTAGTTTATTGTGAAGTATGTAAAAATTCAAGTGTAAGGGGAATTTTCATTCCCTATGATGTATTATTTTGGATGGTAGGGTAAAAGGGTATGCAAAAAAATAAAAAAATAAATAAAAATAAATAAATAAATAAAAAATTGAAAAACAAGAAAAAAAATAGAACAAAAAAAAGAGAAAAGAAAAACATACGGACTACCATCCTTTTCATTCTATGTTCATTTTATGTTTTTGTTATTTTTGATTTATTAGCTTAAGTCGAGTCTAGTCTTGGTTTAGCAACGCCATATTGTACATGTAATTAACCAAGATTGTTAACTCGCCACCAGTAAAGACTGCCTATATCCAACAAAACCGTATATTCCATATCCCTACACCTAACGTTACAACCTTTTAAAAGACCTCTTTGATAGTTTATCCTAAGTGCTTATGCTATGTGGTGGAGGTTTGATCCTTTCCCAAGCCTATGGTAATCTATTTGGCTATGAAAGGTAGTGAGAGATGTTTTCCGTTTCCATATTGTGATATTACTTTATTACACCCGAGAGATGTGAGTATCTAAACACTATTTGTGAGGTGCTAGTATATGACCTCCGTGCTTGTCTTTGGTCTTTAGTGGAACGATTATTTGTTGTAATTACTTTTATATTAGTGTTAAATGACCCATAACTTGTATTTTGATTAGAATAAAAGCGCATTTGCTTGAGGACAAGCAAATCTCAAGTGTAAGGGTATATGATGAGGCAAAAAATGAACCACTTTTAGGGGGTCATTTAAGCCCGGAATTGAATTTATTTGATCAAATATTACCCTAAATCGTTCCTTTTGTGATTTTAGGTACTTTGGGAGTGAAATCTGGAAAAGGAAGCAATTCGGACGTTTTTGGAGCATAAAAGTGAAGAAAACGCCAAAGACTTAATTTTTCATGCTGAGAACAGTACCTGACGGCGTCAAGAGGAATATCATGACGGCATCAAGAGTAAAAGTGGTGACGACCCAGTGCAAACCTGACGGCGTCACAACAAGGGCGTCAAGAGTATTTTTGGTGACGGTCTGCACAGGGGGAATACATGACGGCGTCAGAGCCAGATCTAGGCAGTCCGAGGAACTATTTGGCGGCGAGATGACGGCGTCAGACATTTGTTCTTGACGCCGTCACCTTCTAAACTCTATATATAGTTTTCTATTTTTCATTCATTGGAGAGGAACATGTGTGAAGAAACTAGGGCTGAACTTTGTAAACCCTAGGTCATATTTTACAGTACTTTCAAGGGTTTTCACCCCTTGAATCCTTTCATGTTCAATTAAGATAAGTCTTCTCTTTAATTCAATCAAAATGTCTATGTGTTGGTAGACTATATCTTGTGCTTTTCTTGATTTCAACATGCTAGGCTAGATTTATCTTGTGTTTGCTTGGATCTAATGAAACCTAGATGTCAATTATGTGTTGATTACTTGTTTATGGTTGTATTGGATGAATGATTTCAATGTTAGGCTTAAGAAAACTGGCAGATCTCCATTGTGTAACATGCTTGAACGTCTTAGAAAACATGAACCGATGTGTACTAGGTTTTATTGGTTGTATTTAATGCATGAGTAAATTCTAATGATCCCATGTTAGGAGCTTCTTAGCCGGCTCGACATAGGAGTGAAGTAGGCACTCATAGGATTGGGGAAGTAAGTACGCCACCCCATGAATGGTATTAAGGAATACAATCCGCCATCCACGCAACTATAACAAGTGATTAACGTGTAAAAGATATCTAGGGAGTAGTGAAATCTAAGTAAACACAATTCTCCCACATATTGCTCACAACTCTAGTTTAATATAGTTTATTTTCATTTTTAGTATTTTATGTTGATTGCATCTTAGTATTAGGTTAGTTGACTAGCAACTAATTCCGCCCAAATCCTTCAAACCCGAGATTTTAATTTGCTTTCTAAAAAATATAAAAAATACAAAAAGAATCATCCCTCATCTCTAGACCTAGTCTTTAGGTTTTCTAATCCTAGCGACACTATTCCTAGCTGAACGATCAATCCCCCGGTACTTGTCATTATACTATACTACATCGATCAGGTACACTGCCTGGTGGGGGTTGTAAGCTTCTTGAGATCCCTTGAGAGGTAAAGCCTGGTGCAAACCCCACATACCACATGGTGTTTATGTAATATCAAACATGTAAAAGTGATGAGTACCTTATAAATAATAACGTTATTATTTGTTCAATAATTTGTTTTTAATCTGTATATGCCCTTTTTTGTAATTTTACTCTTTATATTACATCTACTGCTACGTTACCAAACACATACTTTAAAAAAACAGCTACTACTTACTGCTCCTGCTTACTGCTACTGTTTACTGTTTACTGCTACTGCTACTTGTCGCCAAACATACACATAGTCGTTTGCACAGGTTCTGAACATACATGATCAGAAGCCATTTCTTCTACTTCGTCGAAATGAACATGGATAGTCTCTTGTATCAACTTTGTTCTTCGATTGTAAATAAAATATGTACTTGATTGTGTGGAATATCCAAGGAAAATTCTGACATCCCCTTTTTCTTTTAGTTTTCCAATATCTTCTCGATCATTTAGAGGGTAACATCAACAACCAAATGTGCGAAGGTATTTTACATCGGGTTTTCATTTGTGAAGGATGTGATATGGAGTTTTGTTAAATCGTTTGTTAATGATAGATCATTTTTGTGTGAAACAAGCAGTTGACACAGCTTCAGACCAAAGATTTAATGGTAGGTTAGCGGAGGATAGCATTGTTCTTGCAGCTTCTACTAATGTACAGTTTCGTCTTTCAACTACGCCATTTTGTTGAGGAGTGTAAGCTACGGATCTTTGATGAGTAATGCCAATAGAATCAAAGAAATTCTGAAGAATCTGATTCAAAAACTCCATTCATTGTCTGTTCTTACATATCGGACTTGAGCTTGTAGACCAACTTGTACTCTTTTGATGAACTTGATGATAACATTTGGTGTTTCGGCTTTAAAACCAAGAAAGTGAACCTAAGTGTATCGTGAGTAGTCATCCACAATAACCAAAATATATTTCTTTCCATTTCTGCTGACAACACGCATCGCACCACACAAATCCATGTGTAATAAATGCAAAGGAGCAACGGAACTAGGTTCAGATTTGGATTTGAGTGTTGCACGTGTCATTTTTCCTAATTCACAAGCTGAACAAAGATGATTTTTCTTGAAAGATAGTTGGGGCAATCCTCTGACTAAGTTGTTTTGAGCAAGGTCATTTATTGTTCTGAAGTTCAAATGAGAGAATCGATGATGCCATAGCCAGGCTTATGATGATGTTGCTTTTGCAAGCAGGCAAATCGGTTTTGGTGGAAGTTATCTCTTGAAGTGCAATTTGGTATAGATTTGAATCCCTAGAGCGTTTGAGAATATCAACGCCTTCAAGGGTACGAGCAATACAAGAATATTTTCTGAAAGCCACCTCTAAACCGCTATCACATAATTGACTAATACTAAACAAGTTGTGACGCAGTCCTTCGACAAAGTATACTCGTTGAATTGTGACCTTATCATGAATGAGATCTCCATAACCAGTGATTTTAGCTATGTGATCATTCCCAAAACGCACTATACCCAAGAATTTGGCCACAAAGTTCTTGAGAAGTGCCATGTTCCCGGTCATGTGCCGGGTGCACCCCGAGTTGAGGTACCAGAGGCACGCTAGGACAAGCTGCACATCAAAGCAAAAAACAAAAAATTAGGAATCCAATGATAAAGTGGTTCCACGTAGTTAGACAGTATAGAATGCACACCTAATGGATTGAATTTTTCTAATGAAGTAGTGGTAGGTGTTTCTTGCTTCCTAACTGATTGTCACCTATAGCCTACGTGTTTAAACACTCTTCAAGTGGGAACCCACTTTAAGCATGATCTAGGGTGAGAGTCAGAGTGATCTAGATTCCTACCTTTGGAGATCATTGGCTTTTGTTTCCTATGCTTAGTGTTTCTTAAGTTCGATGTAGCAGTCCTAGTGTTGTTGGCATTCATGTTTACACAATTCAAATTATCATGCACACATTTTTCAGAAGCAGAATTATAAGCAACAGAATTAGAACAAGCATTCATGCTATTAGAAGCAACAGATCTATCAGAAAACATTCTGATAATAATATCACGTCTACCTTAACTAATCTATGAGAGATAAAGTGGGTGTGAGCACTTTGGAGTAGAGAGAAACGAGGGAATATTATGAAAGTCTCGCATTGATAAAACGAGGAACACACACCTCATAACCATGAGGTAGGGGAATTTATACCCAACGTCTAGCCAAACATGCTATCGCAGATATACAAGTTCTGTGATAGTAACATGTTGTCGCAGGATACAACTTACACAACATACCCTAATCTATTACAAAAGATAAATAGAAGTCCCTAACTAATTATTTACACTTTTCGTGTTCCAACAAGTTTACTCAACCTTTGTGTTGACGTTTAGCATGTTTTATCTAAGGTCTTTTCTATTGCATATCTTACTCTTGGAGGAGCTTGGCGAAGGGCATGGCATGGTCATAGAAGACTTTAAAAACTATTTGGGACCGCTTAAATCCTTTTATGGGTCTATATTTTTCGTACTATTTTTAAATAACGTAAATTAATTGTTTTTAATTATGAAATCTCTTCTAAAACGGTTGAAGTAAAACCGTTCTTTGTACCTTGTGTTGTGATAACAATCGAGTAGCACCCCAAGACTTGTATGCTTTCCCTGATCCGGTTTAGGGGTGTTACAGGTCATATCGATGAAAATATCAAGTACACATCTTTTCCAACTCGGCTTACAACCCTGATCGAGGTAAAACACATGCATCTAGTCATCATCACAAAAAACAAATATGATCAAAGCCTGGAAACGAAAGGCCTGAGTGATTCGTGAAAAACACAATATCAATATTATAGTATAGATGTAAGCTCAAGAGATCCGCAAAGAAATACGGATAACCCGAGGTCGTATTCCGTGTGAAGGGTGAATGGAATTCCGAATTTCCGATTCGGAAAACGTGTCGTGAAAAGTGGTAAAATGATGTGAATGAGATTACACTAATGAGATATTAAATGAAGCACAAATAACCAATTAAGCACGTAATTCAACTAAACAAACCGCAAACGTAACGTAGAAACGAAAACCGTAAATTAAAACGTAAAATAAACGTCAACGCACGAAATAAAACGCGACTTTTAAGCTACACGACTCCTACGGACTTGGAAATAATTTTCAAAAATTAAAAATGATAAAAGAAAATTTTGAGAAAAAGAAAAATATTTTTTTGACTTTTTATGTATTTATTATGAATTAAAAACTATTTTAAGTAATTAAAAATTAAGAGAAAATGTAAATAAATTGAGAAAAATGCAAAATAAATTTCTAAAATTCTAAAATAACTAAAAATAATTTTCTAATATTTTTTTGGATTTTTCTGGGATTTTTCTGATTTTTTTTGTATTTTTTAGTAATTAAAAAGTAATTAAAAATGAATAAAAATGAAAATTAAATGGGAAAAATAGCAAATGAGCTCAGAAAAATATGAAAATTTCAGGGAAATTCTAAAATAATGTTCTAAATCTAGGAAAAATAGAAAAATTGTAAAATAAGCACTGGAAGTGCTGATTAGCCACAAACTGCTTATTGGAAAGTGCTTATTTATAAGCAAATCTTGCTCAAACTGACCAAAACTTTTTCCAAATGATTTTTAAACTTAAATGAACTTATAGGAACAGATCTCAGACCAAATTTCACTCAGAAGCACAGATATGGAACCAATTGGTTCAAATAAGCTATGAAGAAATAAGCCAAAGGTTAAAACAGACAAGTTAAATGCAAAAGCTAAATGAAAACAGCAACCTAGGGTGCAAATGAACTAAGATGATCCACCAAACTCAGATTTCAATTACCAAAACCAACTTGCAGCCCTAGTTGATTAAAACAGACCCTATGCTAGACCACCTTTTAGACAAGGACAATAAGCAGTTGAGATAAGCTCGGGGATGAAAGATTATGGGTGCAATCAACCAACTCACCACCAGAGATCTCAATACAACCTTGAAAATGGAATCTAGATCCAATCTTCTATACTTAAGAACTATAACACCCCCATATTAGGATCGCAGCGGAAAGGGACATGGGATGTTATATACTAGTCACATTGTACAAATATAGTAAACAAATTCAAAATGAAAATGTTTTTAATAAAACTTTTGCATACAAAAGCCATTCTGAGTTAAACAAAAGAGGTCCCAAATAAGTACAAAGTTTAGAGATACATAAAATAATAAAAGTTTTGGTCTTTTCTTAAAAGAAAATTTATTTAGAACATGAGCCATCTTGATATCCATCTCTTGCGCCGCCCATCCGAGCCGAAAGTCACTTACGGACCTGAGATAAAACATGCTAAAAGTCAACACAAAGGTTGAGTGAATTCATAGAGTTTAATAAGTAATAAGTTGAATACAAGCATAAATCAGTTTAGAATACGATGGGCTACGTTGTTATACGCCCTTAATTAAGTTGACATGTAACAAATACAAGTCGGGTAATAAAGATTATAGTATTGAGTTCATGTAACCGAACCTTGACGATTTTTAATAATGCCCCGGAAAGGTAAATTTTTGCCATTTTACCACAATTCTAACTATTATGTGTCCGTATCCCGAACAAGGCCCGCCAAGCCTAATATGCATATCCATAATACTAGCGTTTACTACTCGAGTAATTAACGGTTCATGAGGGGACTTAATTGGCAAAAAGCATTCAATATCTATAATCGTATAATCGGGTCCAGCATACCAAAAACTACTTGTATTCAGTTTGTAAAAACTAGCATGTATCCCCCTCGCGAGGTTTATAAAATATTTAAGTAAGTAAAATGCGAGGCTATGAACTCACCGAGAGCAAAGAAAGTAGCAATGAACAAGCAAACGAAGGAATAGCCGCAAAAGCTCTACGATGAACCTAAATAATAAACGTTGTCTTAGTTTATGAAAATAGATATTGATGTACTTTTGGTGATATACAAATTATGATCTTACTTAAGCTTGGTACAATACTCCTAGATACATAAAAAGGTTTAGTTAAATTACCTACAATTTATCCAATAATATACTCTTGCATTTATATAAGTATGAAACTTAAATTTACCCTAGGTTCAATTATGATGTAAAGGTTCAAATTAACTCTAAGGTTCAAATTAGTCCATGGGTCAAGTTTTTGGTCAAAAAGGTCACATTAGACCTAAGGGTTCAAAATATATTAGGTGGTTCAAAATTGTTTTAAAAGGTCCAATCCTTAAAGTGTATAACACTCATATACTTTTTATAACTAGTGCTGATGGAATTTTTATTAACTTGCCTATGTTTAGAAAATCACCATTTGCAAACCGTAAGTCCACAAGTCTCGTTCTTTATATCCCCGGAAAGGTCTATTTCTGTACTAACGAGATTTGTGGGTCCCACATGGCAAAAAGTTACATAACCTTAGTAAAACAGTCCATTTATCCAAACAATCAATCCATTCAGCTTTCAAATTTTCAATGGTCTCACGAAAAGTGCGATATCTAGAGTTTTACTAACCCGATTCATTCCCCGTTTTCGGACAAGTTTAAGTTAAGAGGTCCTCTAAAACTTTTATTCTTTGAGTAACAGAGGGTTATATACAAAAAAAATGACTTTTTCACGTTTCAAATCTGTTACTCAGATTGTGACTAGTTTCACCAAAATAATTTTAGTTTAATCATCGTAAGGAGTTATTCGACGAAATACCCGTCAAAATGACCACAAGACATAGGGCTACAATTATATATTTTTAGTTTATGTCCATTGTCTACCGATTAGAACAGTTTAATACTTTTATACACGAATTTAAAAAAATACAGTTTCAAGTTTTTGCCTTTCAATGGTTTTTAAGGTTTTCTAACTTAAGTACCAAGCTTAACTAAGCATTATAACTTATATAATGTTCAAATACATCAAGATAGTGAATAAATGGAAATATGAAAAGATGAAAAATATAACTTGAAGCTTACAAGTGAGATGATGAGGTTTAAGGTAACAAGGTTTCCTAATACTTCCTAGTTTTTATTTCAAAACTAGAAAAAAGAAGTAAACTAGGTTTATTAGCTTGAATAAATCTTGATTCCTCCTCTTGTGTTGTGTTTGTGCCGTCCACCCCAAGGAGAAAGAAAAGAAAAAGATCAAGTTTGAATGAAATGAATTATTACTTGTTTGATCTATTATAATATATCCTAGACAACAAGTACCTAATCAATAAATGAGATATGAGGTTTTTCAAGGTTGTAAGAAGATTGGAAAGGGGGGGGCGTGGGTTTTGGTGAGGTGTAAGAGTTGTGTAAGACTTTAGGTAGTATTTAGGTAGTTTAGGATAGATATTATTAGTTTTAGGGTATACCGGGTACCGAGTTTGCTAGAAATAAAATTTAACGGTACTAAATAAAGTGTAAAACTTGTGAAAATATTAAAACTAGTTTTCATGATGAATTTTTGAAATATAGATGAGTGATGAGATTATCGGAGGATTTATTTGAGGTTAAAACGTGAAACACGAATTTTAAACCGCGCGATAAAAATAAAATGAGTAAAAATGAAAAGTGGAAGTAAAAATGAAATAAAATGGATAGTGAATTAAAATAAGATTGAAATACAACAATGGTGCATAGAAAACGTAGACTGAGCATAGTCTAGTCGCGATAGAATTTATTTAAACGTACGCGGATATCTTCCGACTAAGTAAATAAATTAAAATATATTATTTAAATAATAAACCATTAAAATAATTGGCATGAAATTTTTAGAAATGTCACAGTACGTACCCCTTAAGAGAGCGACGTCCCGGCGCTCAACTCGCTTAATCACTGAATGGTTCACTTGCGAAAAGATGAGGATACTCGTTAGGAATGAAGTCTAGAATAACTAATGATGAGGTTCGATTCTTGTCGCCTAGAAATACGGTTCAGAGTAAGGTTGACTATACGTGATAAAGATGGAGTGAGGATTTGTTTAGTTGTTTTACTCGATCGTATAAATACCGCTGAATTGTTATACTCACATAAAAATTTTGTGATTCTCGAAGATCAAGTAGAAGATCAATTAGACATAACCCAAATATAACTAGTCTTAGTATTTGAAAAGTCTAAGTCGAACATAGGTAGTCAGACTATGTTCCACTGTCCCAAGGTTAAATATAGGTGACTAGACTATATTTAATCGAGGTTCGATAAAATTTTCAAATACTTAAATTAGTAATACTCGTGATATGTCAATTGTTGGACAAGTATGGAGTTTGCATAAGTATCTTATATACAAGGAGTGATATAAGTTTGTACATACGTAAGAATCAATCATAAGTAAGTAGTATGAGTATGTAACACAAGCGAATAAGGAAAAAGTACGCAGAAAAGGAAGTTTTAAGCAGTTCTAAATCAATCAACATCGGGCCAAAATCATGGACCTTTAACAATGAAGGTTTCAAAAGAGAACTTGATGAATGTAGAGAAAGTTACTGAACTTCAGCTTTTGTATGATGAATCAGTTTATAAGAATTATTGGAGAATGACGAACAATAAAATAATAGCAAAATAGATCATGAGGCAATAATAAATCAAGGGTTTTAGTTAATAAAACAAGGTCGAGTAATTCATAAGATAATAACAAAATCGTTTATAAGGTGGTGAAAATTTTTGGTAAAAGGTAAATGACAGAATGATTTCTAAGATGATAACAAAATAATTTATTCAAAACAAGTCCAAACAGTTTATTTAATAGTAGTACATCAGTGGATAAGTTTATAAGATGGCGGTAAAGTAGTTTGTAAGAGAGTGGCAAGGAGTGTATTAATATTGTAGTGAAAATGGTTAAGAAGATAGTAGTAAACTAGTTTTTTTTTTTTTTTTTTTTTTTCTTTTTTTTTTTTTTTTTTTTTCAAGGTAATTGATCAAATGATTCGTAAAGGGGTGACTAAAAAGTTAATTTTGAACTAGTTAAAACAGTTTATAAAATGGTATTGAATAAGGTTATTAGTTTATAAGGTAGTAATGGGATAATTCTTTGGGGAATAGTAAATCCATTTGTAATATAATGAAAGATAGTTTATATGACAATAAAGGAGTTGTTTATAAAATGGTAGTGAATTTCAAAGGTAAATAATTAGAATGCGACGGGTTTCATATAAAACACCGTTGTATAAGGTCATGAAAAGATTTTTTTTAAAATCATAGCATTACTCACGATTTTTGAGAAAATAAATGAGACCACTGTGTCACCCACAATGTATGAGAAAGGTTTAGGGGATCATCAAAATGAATAAATATGTATTTAATTGTTTAGCAATTTAGTGAAATATATATAATTAGGAGAGGTAGGGTTTGACATGATGCTTTGAAGGCTGAGTGTAAAGAGTCAGATAAAACGTTTATAATAAATACCTTTATAAAAATAAGAAGATACGCTCTGGTAATTAGTTATAAATAGTCGAGAGAAAATCAAGTGTATATTAATAGTTCTTAAATAGTATCAATAGTGGTGCATAAGAAAGTAAGCAAGAAATGCTCAGAAAACATGAGTTCAGGGGGAGTAAGACAACCAATAGAAATTGATAAATTGTAACAGGTTTCGATGTTATATGAAATGATATAACATAAAGTTATGAAAGAGTTTAGAAACCATTGTAATCACATACAATATTTAGAAGATTTTAGTATTCACTTGGAGAAACTTTATATAGAAATATATTGATGTTTTAGGAAAAGCAAGATGGTCGAGAAATATTAGAAGTGCAAGTGATAATATTTATTATATGCATACGTATAACGATGGTGCAATCAAAGAGATGTGCATAAATTTTTGGATGGAAGTTTATAATGCTCATGAATAGCATAAAATACAACAAGGAATTTTGTGCATAAAGTGCATATATAAGGAGTGATATTTCGCGGATTATCGGACAAGATAGGAAATAATTATAGTGCTTATAATTATTTTTAGAATAGCATGATTACGATATATATATATATATATATATATATATATATATATATATATATATATATATATATATATATACACGAGGGAGAAAATAGGAAGCTCGGGAGTAGGCGCGCATGGATATCGGACAAGATGATGGAAGCTCATGATTTTGAAAAAAAATAAATGATTATAGTCTAGGTTTTTAAAAACAAAAAGACCTAGTTCACTATAATTTGTGCTCTGGTACCATTCTATAACACCCCCATATTAGGATCGCAGCGGAAAGGGACATGGGATGTTATATACTAGTCACATTGTACAAATATAGTAAACAAATTCAAAATGAAAATGTTTTTAATAAAACTTTTGCATACAAAAGCCATTCTGAGTTAAACAAAAGAGGTCCCAAATAAGTACAAAGTTTAGAGATACATAAAATAATAAAAGTTTTGGTCTTTTCTTAAAAGAAAATTTATTTAGAACATGAGCCATCTTGATATCCATCTCTTGCGCCGCCCATCCGAGCCGAAAGTCACTTACGGACCTGAGATAAAACATGCTAAAAGTCAACACAAAGGTTGAGTGAATTCATAGAGTTTAATAAGTAATAAGTTGAATACAAGCATAAATCAGTTTAGAATACGATGGGCTACGTTGTTATACGCCCTTAATTAAGTTGACATGTAACAAATACAAGTCGGGTAATAAAGATTATAGTATTGAGTTCATGTAACCGAACCTTGACGATTTTTAATAATGCCCCGGAAAGGTAAATTTTTGCCATTTTACCACAATTCTAACTATTATGTGTCCGTATCCCGAACAAGGCCCGCCAAGCCTAATATGCATATCCATAATACTAGCGTTTACTACTCGAGTAATTAACGGTTCATGAGGGGACTTAATTGGCAAAAAGCATTCAATATCTATAATCGTATAATCGGGTCCAGCATACCAAAAACTACTTGTATTCAGTTTGTAAAAACTAGCATGTATCCCCCTCGCGAGGTTTATAAAATATTTAAGTAAGTAAAATGCGAGGCTATGAACTCACCGAGAGCAAAGAAAGTAGCAATGAACAAGCAAACGAAGGAATAGCTGCAAAAGCTCTACGATGAACCTAAATAATATACGTTGTCTTAGTTTATGAAAATAGATATTGATGTACTTTTGGTGATATACAAATTATGATCTTACTTAAGCTTGGTACAATACTCCTAGATACATAAAAAGGTTTAGTTAAATTACCTACAATTTATCCAATAATATACTCTTGCATTTATATAAGTATGAAACTTAAATTTACCCTAGGTTCAATTATGATGTAAAGGTTCAAATTAACTCTAAGGTTCAAATTAGTCCATGGGTCAAGTTTTTGGTCAAAAAGGTCACATTAGACCTAAGGGTTCAAAATATATTAGGTGGTTCAAAATTGTTTTAAAAGGTCCAATCCTTAAAGTGTATAACACTCATATACTTTTTATAACTAGTGCTGATGGAATTTTTATTAACTTGCCTATGTTTAGAAAATCACCATTTGCAAACCGTAAGTCCACAAGTCTCGTTCTTTATATTCCCGGAAAGGTCTATTTCTGTACTAACGAGATTTGTGGGTCCCACATGGCAAAAAGTTACATAACCTTAGTAAAACAGTCCATTTATCCAAACAATCAATCCATTCAGCTTTCAAATTTTCAATGGTCTCACGAAAAGTGCGATATCTAGAGTTTTACTAACCCGATTCATTCCCCGTTTTCGGACAAGCTTAAGTTAAGAGGTCCTCTAAAACTTTTATTCTTTGAGTAACAGAGGGTTATATACAAAAAAAATGACTTTTTCACGTTTCAAATCTGTTACTCAGATTGTGACTAGTTTCACCAAAATAATTTTAGTTTAATCATCGTAAGGAGTTATTCGACGAAATACCCGTCAAAATGACCACAAGACATAGGGCTACAATTATATATTTTTAGTTTATGTCCATTGTCTACCGATTAGAACAGTTTAATACTTTTATACACGAATTTAAAAAAATACAGTTTCAAGTTTTTGCCTTTCAATGGTTTTTAAGGTTTTCTAACTTAAGTACCAAGCTTAACTAAGCATTATAACTTATATAATGTTCAAATACATCAAGATAGTGAATAAATGGAAATATGAAAAGATGAAAAATATAACTTGAAGCTTACAAGTGAGATGATGAGGTTTAAGGTAACAAGGTTTCCTAATACTTCCTAGTTTTTATTTCAAAACTAGAAAAAAGAAGTAAACTAGGTTTATTAGCTTGAATAAATCTTGATTCCTCCTCTTGTGTTGTGTTTGTGCCGTCCACCCCAAGGAGAAAGAAAAGAAAAAGATCAAGTTTGAATGAAATGAATTATTACTTGTTTGATCTATTATAATATATCCTAGACAACAAGTACCTAATCAATAAATGAGATATGAGGTTTTTCAAGGTTGTAAGAAGATTGGAAAGGGGGGGGGGGGGGGGGCGTGGGTTTTGGTGAGGTGTAAGAGTTGTGTAAGACTTTAGGTAGTATTTAGGTAGTTTAGGATAGATATTATTAGTTTTAGGGTATACCGGGTACCGAGTTTGCTAGAAATAAAATTTAACGGTACTAAATAAAGTGTAAAACTTGTGAAAATATTAAAACTAGTTTTCATGATGAATTTTTGAAATATAGATGAGTGATGAGATTATCGGAGGATTTATTTGAGGTTAAAACGTGAAACACGAATTTTAAACCGCGCGATAAAAATAAAATGAGTAAAAATGAAATAAAATGGATAGTGAATTAAAATAAGATTGAAATACAACAATGGTGCATAGAAAACGTAGACTGAGCATAGTCTAGTCGCGATAGAATTTATTTAAACGTACGCGGATATCTTCCGACTAAGTAAATAAATTAAAATATATTATTTAAATAATAAACCATTAAAATAATTGGCATGAAATTTTTAGAAATGTCACAAGAACCCAAGAAGCTATGGTCAGAACTGAGGTGCAGGGTATGTAATGGTCAGACAGTCAACTTGGGAACAAATTTTCAATAAGCAAATGAGTTCTAAATCACAAACTTCTTTTTGAAAATAGTAAACCTACTACCAAACTTCACAAAACAACTTTTGAAAAGTATTTTGAATCATAAATGAGGTATGTGCTAGCTTAAGAAAACCTGACCAACACAGATGACCAAAAGCTTTTTGACTTTTATAATAAGAACCTTTGTTGACTTAAATGAAATTAGACCACTCCTAAATGCTCAAATATGATATACTAAGCTGATATGACACTATATTAAGCTAACTTATCCTATATGACACCTACAAATTCAACCTTACCTACGGAATTAAAGCAGATAATTAGTTTGATTAATCTGAATTGAACTTTGACTATCACAGCTATAAACTACCAAAAATCTACTAGACTTAACCTAAACTAACCTAATTAAACCTAATGCTAACTGACTACGCAAACCTATCCCACAGATATCAACTAGAACTTAGCTGATAAGCCTGAGCCAAACACCCTTGTATGACCTGTTGTGCACTAGTATTACCAAAGAACCTCAACTGAACTCACTCCAAACCTCACCTCAGTTATGAAATAGATCCAAACACTCTTATGGTGACTGCTACCACTAATCAATACCACAAATCCAACAAATGTCAATCCAAACCTAACTCTAGTGAACTCACAATGATTCAATAAGTTTAGACCAACTCAGAAATTAGATCTCAGATATAATTAAGACAACAGATCCACAAGTATTACAGATATGTATGAATGAAACAGTACTAATGGAAGGAGATCAAACTCAGATCTATAATGCAACTAAAACTTAATTCAAATTGAAAATCACACAACTTAATCAATTCACAAATAGCCAAACAGATGAATCAGATTACTATTACTCAACTATAATCAGATTTGAACAATTTATAAAAAAAACAGATAAGTACAAATCTATACTACTGATTAAACTATTAATGCAAAATTAGAACGTAAAATGGAATAAGGACTTACAAACCCCCTCAGCCAAACAGAGGGGGACTCCCACACAGCCTATCTTTAGATAGGCTAACTGCTTCCTTTGTTAGCTACCTTTAACTCCAAATAAGCTAAGGCTTATCACCAATAAGCTCAGAACAGTTTACCACTTTGACTATTTGAATTGCTTGTGAAGTTTTAATAAAACAGTATAACTATTGCTTATATAAGCTGATTAAAACAAATAACAATTTCATAAAACTCTAATTGAATCATTAAACTATTCTAAGATATAATTTTTTTTTTTTTTTTTTTTTTTTTATAAGAGTAACAGAAATAAATTTCAATGCTTAAACAAACTAACTATAATAGGAGCAATAAAATCAAAATGAAATAAGAGACAATTAACTGAAAATAAATTTTATTAAAAATAAAAGCTGAGTACAATAAACTGGAAAGAAATAACAGAAAAATACAATGCTTAATTCGAAAACCTACACCCTAAACACTGATGTGAGGGGGGGGGGGGTATTTATAGGTGAGCTGAGGAGAGCTTGGGTATGTCCAGGTCATCAATCCGCGTGCTTCTGTGCTTCTTTGAATCTTTCTCAGCCATTGATCATACTCTAGATGCTTCCAATCATTTTGGACCCTAGGATTGATTGATGTGACAATCCTTAATCCTGCGTGTGGCTTCTTATTGGCCCACGTACCCCTATCTGACATGTGCTGACATTCCCTGACACGTGACTAACCCTTCTAGAAGACCAATTATTAGGTAATTATTAAGGATCGTGGGGTAATTTTGGGTGTGGGAAATTAGGGTTCATGTGGTACAGTAGTTTCTTCTGGGTGAAAAGTTATTTGGGGGTAATAATTTAGGCGCGGGTATTTTTGAGGGCTTTTATTTTGTTTTAGTGTTGACCGGGTAAAGTGGTGGGTTTGACCTGGGTAATTAGCAGGCCGGGTTGGGTTTTTAATAGGTGGTGGGCTTTTGATTATTATGGGCTTGGGGTGTAAGTGGGGATGGGCTAAAGGTTTAGTGGATCCGGTTGTTCATTTTTGGTATTTAGGAGTAGTATTTCAAGGACCAAAAGTGTAACTCCAAATATCATAGGGACCAAATCTGAATTTTTTCAAAACTTTATTCCAAGGGCCATATTTGTAATTCTTTGATAATTGAAGGATCATATTTGACTTTTCTTCTAAAAATTCTTCAAAGGATCACTTTTGCCAATATGTGAAACTTGGAGGACTAAAATCGCCAATCTTTCAAACTTTCACCAGGGACCAAATATGTAATATTGACAAATCTCTGAGGACTTTTCTGAACATTGTGAGCTTTCTTTTATCATTTTGCTTCCCCGGCTCCGGCTTTTGACACTTTCCATTCTCGTGCTCGTTTTTGTCGGTTTTGCTTTGTTTTCGTTCATTTTTCTCATATCCGTACCTGCACATACACAAATACAAAAACATGCATTCTCTTGGCATTTTTGGTTAGTATTTGGTATTTTTGGTCTGAAATAAAGCCTAAAAAGGATGAGTGAATAAGCACTCATCACTGAGAAAGAACACTAGTAGCACTACACGAACTGGGGGGACTCGGTTTCAAAGTCCAGCAATCTAATACTAGACTGGGGGGGGGGGGGGGGGTTACTTGATAGCATATCAACATTAGTAGCCCAAGCCCACTAATTACACGCTTGAATCAAGCTCATTACCAAAGCTTATCAACATTTGATGAAATCCCGACTTAAATCTCATGCCACGTAGGACCTTGTAAAACTTCCCAGGCCAGACTGAGTATGAAAGTACTGCTGCTCCCCAAATGTCACGAGCAGATATACCATCTGACACTGCACAGTAGGGACGCACGACAAGCACCACTATGTACAAGCTAAAGGAAGCATGAGACCTGTCCTTGTTGTCTGCTCTTGGATGATCAACACTTAGCTCTCTAGCAGCCGTTTATCATCCCCAAAGGGTTTATCTCTAAACCCTACAAGTCTCTCTATAAAATGAGAAAAACACACACAACTTCATAAGTTTCACACAATTAGGCAAATACTTTAGTATGGTTATTGTTTAAGTGTACCCGAGCTTCTTGATCTATGTCAATCTCATCGAGTCCTTACCGTTTAATACGAAAAACCAAATAACAAAACCATTCTCATCCTATCTCTAAACCGAATTACATACCATACATAAACAACATTCGAAATTTGTGGTTGTAGTTTTCTCTCATCCTTCTCATTTTAATTTTTTTCCTCATTTGATCCTAATTCTAAGTTACTGATGTCTGATAACAAAATGACATGCCATTTTATTGTTTTATATTTTAAGATAAAATTAAAAAGATTAATAATAATAACTTGTAACTTACTAAGCAAGTCATACCATATACTAAAAAATCGATATTCAAAAGTTTTGTGTTATATATGAAAAAAAAAATGTTGAATACAACTGGAAAACTTAACAAGTTAAATACATTCTTAATTATCCTTTTATTCTTTACATTAGATTTCAGAGTGACAATGTAGAGTTATAAAATTCATCTTTTAACATATTAAAGCGATTATTGTTTGAAAATGTATCTAACTTGACACGTTTTATAGTTTTGCGCAGTTTATTATTTTTTTGCAAATCCGTGTAGCCAACTTTTGTATTCGGTCTGTATAGTGTACTTGGTGATCGGCCAGCCTGCTAATGTCTACATGGAGCAGGTTTTTTCCATGTAAACGTTTTTTTTTTAGATAAAACTGCAAAGTAGATTACACAGAACTTCAAAAAAAAAATGACAATTTAGATACATTTTCAAGTAATTAGCCAAATATAAAACCCACCAAAAAGTTTCGAGTGCTACCTAAAATTCAATTGGGTTTCAGATCTTGTTTGATTGGGTTAATATCCGAATTTGGTAACAAGAAGGAACACATGCTTATACTCTATGATCGTAAATCAATCATATGGTGGTGGTTTGATGACGTTTTCCGGTTGAAGTCGTTTTTCCGACAAAGGAAGATTAAGATTGGCTGAAGTCTTTTTGAAGTCTTTTTTCTGGCGAAATATGACAGCAAACGACGTTTTTCCGCAAATCAGAACCACCTTATAATATATGACAAAATCCGAGCGATAAAACCAATGAAGATTGGTTGAAGTCATTTTTTCCGATGAAGAATGATAAAGGTGGTGGTTGATGACGTCATGACCAAGGAGATTTTGTTGTTACTGTTTCAGGTTTGATGAAGGTTGGGTGTAAATGGGTCGGTTTTACAGGGTGTTGGTTGAGGTGTGGTGGCGGCAGCAGCTGAAGGGTGGTGATCGCTGTTATAGTGGTGGAACCAAGTGAAAGGAGGCGAATTGTAAAAAAATAATAATGTAAAATGTATATAGATTATTTGGTGACATGACACACAAAAATAATGTAAAATGTATAAATTAACCGGTGGACACAAAAGCAAATCAATTCAAAAGTTATTAGATACATTTGCGGTTCAGAGACCATGTTAGTGTGTCACGTATTTTCCGATGAGTTCAAGTCCAATTGTTTCAGTCGATTTATGTAAATTTCCCAATCACTTAAACCACAAACAACATTGTCAACCAAAATTCGATCATCAATAAATTCACATCGAGAATTATAAATTCACATCATATCATCATTTGCATTAGAAAAACCTGTACCCTCAAAACATTACTTCAACTTCAGATCTTATAGCTAATACTATAAATTTTGATTACCCAAAAAGTTATATAAACAAACTTTTTTAAGAAAAAGAACACACCGTCAAAACTGATCTAGCACTAATAATCCAATCCAAGTTCCATCCTACAAACCCCCTCACCAGAATCATCAAACCCTCCAGCCAATTTTCCAGCCGGTTCACAGCTCCAGCTCCTTTGAACCGGTTCAAACCCAAGTGTCAACTCCAGTTCAACTTCAGATTTCACCGGACCCTCACAAAACTTTTGAACCGGTTCAGCAACCGCCACGTGACTATCACCTTCCACCACATGGGCCGCAGTTTCCGACTGATGACTCAGCGTTGACTCATGATCACTTGATGCCCGACCCGATTCTTCATCTGATCCGACCCGGTTCTTCTTCTTCTCCTCTTTGGACCCAGAAGATGTTTTCTTAAAACGACACCGTGACCTGATCTTATGAAGCTGATCATTACTTTTGGACCCATCAGATGGTTCATCTTTTGAGACGTGGCGGATGTCGTACGCTTTCAAAGGCGGCGCGTGAGTTGTTTCTTCGGCGTCGGATGCCACTTGGACTATCGGAGATCCTTTTAGTACTGCCTCAACTGCATCCTGACACATTTGCCACCTTCCAGACCATAGTAACCCAACTGAACCATATATCGGGTTCACTATTCGACCACATGCTTCATATAAAAGTGACCTAAATATCCCTGTAACACAAAAAAATAAAACATAAATATGTCAACCATCTATATTTTTATTCTTTTGTACGAACTTATAAGGTTTGGACTTTTGGTATAAGTAGTAAAATTCAGCACTTACCAGGACGAAGATATTCTGGGCCAGCGCTGACTAAGTTCATAAGTCCAGCGCGGCCGTAAAATTTTGCCAAAAAGACGGTGGCGTTAGCTTGTGACTCAGGTGATTTGATCCATTGTAAACATGGACGGATGTTACAATCGTCGCTACATCCTTTACGAAGTACACGACAGCCGTTACAGCTCATTCTCATTGTTGTTGTTAAGTTTCTTTTCTTTTAATGTTGTTTGGAGTGAAGAGAATAATATGTTTGGATGATATGGGGTGTGTGGGTTATATATATATGGTTTATGTATGGCCGCTGGATTTTTGGGAGGCCGCAGTTGTTTCCAAGATACTGGTATTACGAGTATATGGGATTTATAGAATACTACCAGGTTTTCCACATTCATGAATTTGGGCTGTTGTGGATTTACTATTATTTTATTGGTTGGTGGTGTGTTTTTTAATAGTCTTTGGATAAATTGATTTGTATCAATAGTAATGCTATACTAATTTTCACGAAATATTTATTTGCTGACCTAAAAAATGGGTGTTTGGTACATTTTCTCTCTCATTTATTTTATTAAATCAATTATCCGCTGACACGACAACGAGGGTTTTTTATATTTTGTGAGTGATTTAGCATTCTCTTGTAGTAAATACTCGGGTGCTATTTTTTTTTTTTTTTCTTTTTTTTGAGAAAGGCATACTCGGGTACTTTTTATTTGTTAATCTAAACTAACAATATTTTATTAGGAGTTGTATATGAGAATTTATTTCATTTTATGACACGTTAAAAGTTGTTTACTCCTATTTGTTTACTTTAGTAATAAGTAAAAATCCTACTAATCATAAAACTTTATAAAATATGAACTTGATCAAACAAAAACTTAGTGATATATTTGTATAAACAAACCAAAAAGATGTTATAATCATGAATTTTGCCTCTCAAGTGCGCATATGACTTTTGGTTAATTCGATTTCATATTTTGCAAGTTCAATATATCATGTCTTGTAAGACAAGATTTGATATAATGGGAAATTGGAATAGATATAGTTTCTTGAATAGTATAGAAATAACCAAAAATATTTGTGAGATAATTGTTACGTATAAACACAACATTTTTTTTTTTTTTTTTTTTTTTTTTTTTTTTTTTTTCTAAAAAAATTAAAATAAAAAAATCTAATCTCCATGACAAAATTTCACCGTTGGTCCCTAAACTTGTCAAGATTAGCGCGAATCGTCCTTAAACCTTTTTTTTTCATTTTCGTCCCTGAACTTGTCGATTTTGGGGCAAATGGTCCTTTTGGGAAACGGACGATGCAATGCAGCGTTAGCTGACGTGTATACCATGGATAATTTCGTCTTTTCACTCCAAAACTTCTCCAACAGTAACTGTCGCCGTTGGTCCCTAAAAGATAGCTCCAAGATGTGTTAGTACAGTAATTTGTGCAAATCGTCCCTAAAAGTTGCCTATAAAGAAGGTTCTATTAACTTTTGCCTGAAGCTTTTGTTTTCCAAGATACACCTGCAAAAAACTTTCCCGTCCAATCACATCAACGTCAAAATCACAAAAGTATTGAAAAGCGTCCCGAACAATGTCCGCACCAATGTGGAAGATGCGCACAAGAGGAGTGTCAGTCCCTGCAGATGAGTTGGAGGCACAATGTGAGAATGCCTACGGTAATTAGTTTAAGTCCAATTGATTTGAGCTTATTTTGCTGTTAGCTTGTGTTTATATATGTTTAGGTACTAGGTAATTGACTTTATATTGCAGAATTTAATCGCAATTTATTTACCGTTCGAATACATCATGGTGGGGCAATTATGCGTTTCCCTAACAGGGAATACGTTGGTGGTACTGAAGACATATTTGACATGGTGGATATTGATGTATTTTCAGTATTTGATCTGGACGAGATGGTGCTTAAGTTGGGCTACACAGGTCAGACAGAGCCTCTGTTTTATCATTATCTTAGTCCAATGAGTAGTTTAGACCACGGACTGTTTCCCCTTTCATTTGATGATGATGTCAGATGTTTGGGTTATATGGTAGGTCGTTACAAGTTGATTGAAGTCTATATAGAGCACGGTTGTTCCAGGGTCACTTAGAGCCTCTAAGGAAACTAAACACCCTCAACTGTTGCCCCTCACAAGGCCTGATAATACTGATAGTGTTCCACTTCCTGGTAACTCAAGTCAAGGCACTCCTTTTACACAACTGACTTTAAGTGAATGTGGTCAAAATGAAAACAATGAACTTCCCCTGATTGATTCACAATTTGGAAGTTTGAATTTAAGTTTCACCCCTGTTGTACCTGCTAGTCAGGAGATTGTGGCAAAGAAACTTGCTGATATAGTCAGGATGATGGAGTTTGAAGAGAATGAGTTAGATGTGCCTCTGTCATTTAGTTATTTGGATGCCATGAATTTTGACAGCACTTGTGGATTAAGTCCTGATGAACATTTTGGTGTTGCTGACCTGGACCTAAATGTAGGGTTGCCTGTTTTTGGCCTAGATGATCCCCAAACACATTCAAGTGAGGGTCAACAGGATACCAGGCAAGAGGCACTAGAGGGTGAGGTTCAGCATGGTAATGGTGTCGGGCCACTAGAGGATGAGGAGGATGACATTCATAATGTCAATGATAGTGATTATGAAGGAGGGTCAAGTGACAATGCAGGTTCAGGTGATGATGGAGAGGCTGCAGTTATGAATGATGAAGGACACACTGGAGTTGAGCCTCCTACGCAACTAAACGGTTTTCATGTAGCAAGGGATAATCCTTCTGTCAGTATTGGCAACAGCAGTGGTGATCAAGTAAATAAGTTTAGACTAACAGGGAATAAAGCTTATGACAGCATTGGCAACAGCAGTTTAGTTGGAGAGGTTGTCGGTGGAGTAGAACATGTTTGTGTTGAAGGTTTCGAGAGTCAATCAGGGAGTGATGGTGAACCAGATACTGGTGTTAGGAAATAGTTAAGGGAAATAAGAAGAGCAATTGGAGTTGACATGTCAGAGAATCCTATTATGAAGTATTATTTTTTCACTGGACAAGAGTTTTCAACCCCAGAAGAGGTGAAGGAAAGAGTGTACATGCATGCAGTTGAGACCAGGAGAAATTTGAAGTTGCTCAAGAATGATGGTATTAGGATAAGAGTTGTATGTGATAACCAAATTCATGTCTTTACAGAGTCAGTCTTAAGTGGATCAACAGGCCCAACTGTAGATACAGGTGTTGAGCCTAGTGGATCAAGTGGCCCATTAGGTAGAGGGAGAAAAAGAAAGAGAAAAGATGTAGGAACTTCTGATGATGTGTGTGATGAATGCCCCTGGGTGTTTATGTAGGCAAAGACAGAGTTAGTCAAAACTGGATAGTAAAGACACACAGAGACAAACACACTTGCCTTCAATCTAGGGAAATCAAACACTGCACTTATAAATACTTGGCAAACAAGATCTATGACCTAGTCAAGGTTAATCCAGAGATCCCAGGAAAGGTAGTTCAAGACCAGCTCCAGCGTGAATTACATCTTCATGTATCTATGACAAAAGCATTCAGGGCCAAAGCCAAAGCCAAAGCAGAAAAAGATGTTTCAGGTGATCACAGCCTGCAGTATATGATGCTTAAGGACTATATTGGTGAATTGCTGTCTACAAACCCTAATACGACTGTGAAGCTTGGAATTGATAGAGATTCTGCTAATCCTAGTGAGTCTAGAAGGGTGTTTAAAAGAATTTATGTTTGTTTGGGACCGTTGAAGGAAGGCTTCAAGGCTTGCAAAAGAGAATTGTTGGGGCTAGATGGTTGTTTCATGAAAGGTCCTTATCCAGGGCAAGTGTTGGTGGCTGTTGGACTTGATCCTAACAATGGGATTTACCCATTGGCTTATGCATTGGTGGAAGCTAAAACTAAGAGTTCATGGTCTTGGTTCTTAATGTGCTTTGGTGATGACATAGATCTAGGCCCTAGATCTAACTTCACATTCATGAGTGATAGACAAAAGGTTAGTAAATGATGGTCCTCTAATTGAATTCTTTAATAACCAACAAAATATAAATTATTATTTTGCTAACTTTGTTAGTTTATGCAGGGACTCATTCCAGCCTTAAAATCTGTCTTCCCTAATGCAGAACACAGATTTTGCTTGAGGCACATTCATGAAAATATGAGGCAGCAGTTTAGTGGCTTGGAATATAAGGAAGCTTTGTGGAGATGTGCATCTGTTACAACCCTGTCTGGTTTTGCAAAGTGTATGGAACATTTGAAGGCTATGAAGAAGGAAGCACACGAATGGTTGAGCAAGATACCAGCTGAACATTGGGCAAGATCTCATTTTTCTGGTAAGTGTTTGTTTGTTTTCAACAAAAGTGGTTCAATAGTAGACATGTATATCATTTAAGTGTTTCATATTTTTGTGCTATAGGTAGACCAGTTACAGATTTATTGATCAACAACATTTGTGAGGTGTTCAATGGTAAAATAGCTCCAGCAAGGGACAAGCCAGTCATTACACTTTTAGAGTACATCAGAGAATACTGCATGAAGAGAATAGTAGTTGTACAAGGTATGATTGACAAAACTGATGGGCCTCTAACCCCAACTGCAGCTAAAATATTGGGAAAGATTAAGAGCGAGGCTGAATCGTTACGGGTGATATGGAATGGAGGAGTTAAGTATCAGGTAACAGGGGCATGGGGTGACCAGTGTGTTGTGAATGTACAAGATAAGGTATGTACATGCAGGAAATGGGAATTGACAGGGATACCTTATAAGTATGTTGTTGCAGCCTGTTGGAATATGGGACTCAATGGCATTCAAGTTGGACCTCCTGAGTCTTGGGTACATAGCTGTTATTGGTTGTCCACATGGAAGGAAGTATACTCTCACTTAGTGGAACCAATTAGAGGCAGCAACTACTGGGAGAAGACCACCCATGCTACAGAGCTCTTGCCACCAAAGCTTCATGTCCAGGTTGGAAGACCAAAGAAGAAGAGAAGAAGGTCCAAGTATGAGGATGCACCCTGTGTAGATTCTGGAAAGCTGACTAAAAGAGGGAGAGTTATTACTTGGACTCTGCGGTAACGCTGGACACAACACGACTACATGCAAAGGACAAGGTTAACCTCCTAGAAAAGGTAATTATTAGAGTTTCATAGTTATGTTTTTTGATTGTTTTATATTTGTTCTTTTTTATAATCTATTTTCTTATGTAGGTTTCAACAAAGCTGGAGCTCGGCAAGCTAAGGGTAATGGGTCTGCTCAAGCTGGTCCTAGTTCAGCTGTCTAATATGGAGATGTAGCTGTTGAAGGTGGTCAGAGGTCAATTGTGCAAGGAGTATCTGGTGCGTCTCAAGCTGGTCCTAGTTCAAGTTTCCAAGGAGTATCTGCTCCTATTTCAACTCAATCCAGCCAAGTCAATGACAGTGAATGGGCTATCCTTTAGCCATGTTTTAAATTCAGGACAAATTTGAGTTTTAGTACTATCGGTGTTATGAAACGTCTGTAATTGAAAGTCCACATAAGTGGCAAACATCAAAGTCCACATAAGTGGCAAACATCAAAGTCCACAACTGTGGCACTCATCTAAGTCCTTCTATAGGCAGACATTGAAAGTCCACATATGTGGCAATTTTCTAAGTCCACATATGTGGCACTCATCTAATGGCTTATTATAGGCAGACATTGAAAGTCCACATATGTGGCAATTTTCTAAGTCCTTTTTAAGGCAAAGTTATATAAGTCAAATTGTGTGGCTACTTTAGATGGTTTGTGACCTGTTTGACTTATACATTTTGTCAACCAAAACTAGTTATGTGCTTGATGGGTAACAAAACGGGTAAGATTCACCATTGTTTATAAATACGGGGTTTCACTAAGTCAAGTCAAGTGAATGCAAACAAGTGAACATGTGGTTGTACTTGTTTGTTACCATTTGAAAGTAAGAAATATATATTATTTTTTATAATGGTTTGCAAACTTACCAAATTGACTTCCTATAAATACCACCAGCAAACACAATTCACACACATTGCAAACAACAATTCAAAACATAAATGGCTTGCAAACTTCCTCACACAGTCGAAGAATTGCTGACATACATCAAGAAACAATTCAAAACATAAAGGTTGTTTGTAACGCGTATGTGCTAACTGAAGTAATGCTTGGCCCTTACCACACAGAGATTCTTGAAAACTTGCAGCAAGCACAAGATTTGGAGTACAAGTCCAAAAAAATTTATGAAAGGGTCGAACGTAGGGGGGAGCTGATTGCTGAAGTTCAAAACATTTCACGTGCAAGAATTGCATGGAGCAACACCAACAAGCTTAGGAGATTACAGACAATTGATAAGCGTCGGGCGAAGGCACTGTTGACGATGTCCAACCAAGTCAAGGACAAGATGTTTAAGAAGAATGAATTTGTTGTGAGAAAGAAATATCCATGAGGTTATTGCTTGTTGGACATTGGTCATGGGTTTCTTTTGTTCACATCACCATGTTATGCTTAATGAATGTAATGGGTCTTATGATTGAGCTTTTCAATGAATAATGTGTTCATATATGTTTTAAGTTTTTTAGTGTGTTTGATATGTATCAGAAACATAAACATGAGAATCACATTAATCAATCCGTAATACAGACACGAAACATTAAAATGCAAACGTACATATCACATACAAGTATGGCTTGGACATGCCTAAAACCATGACAGTCGTCTACCACAATACAGCTATTCAAATTTGTGGTTTTTTTGTAATCAACTTTCTTGGGTTTTTATTTTTCTTCTTTTTTATTTTTTTCTTCTTTTTCTCCCCAGATCTAATTCCCATACCTATAACACAACCACTTACTTTGTTTGCCTCAGCACCAGCAGCTTTTGTGACTACAACAACACTTGGTCCTGTGTTTGCATGCCTCCAACACAGTCTGTCCTTGCAACAGATAAAGCACCTTTCATCCAACACCTGTACCTGTGGATCATTACCAGTTCGAACACCCAAACCTATAAAACCACCACTTGTCTCTGTCTTTAAATTTGGAGTTTCAGGTTGTGCCATATTTTTGGTTTGGATAATTTTGGAATAAGATGAGAGTTTACTTGAGTATTGGTGTTGGTAGGATCATTTACTTTACAGGGCTTGTTGTGCCATATTTATCTAGTTTGAAATAAACCCGTTTGAAGAATCTTTGTGTGAGGTAGGTTAAGGAGTATTAAATGCTCACATCAATTGAATGTGGTGGCATTTTGTGTTTGAAAATGACTATTTTGGCCTTGGATATGCAAACACTATTTTCTTCTCATGTCTGCACACATGATAAAAGTAAGACATGGCATGACTTGTCATAGGGCGCCAAAGACTACTTTTTTTCTGTTTAGTCACGTGAATACTTTTGCATTTTGTAAACACTAAACAAGTATAAGTTTTCCTCTATAAAACCAAAGACACCAACCAGTCTTCCACCACCCAATCCTAGCTGCTGAAATAATGAGTTCCAAGAACAAAGGTTGTTTGAAAGACACCCTCAATTGCAACACCCTGCTCCTTTTCATTTCTAGCATACTTTTTTTAATGGTTTTCTTAACCTGTTTGCAAAAATCATTTACGTTAACAACAGTGATTCAAGCTCCATCAACAACTGGAGTGACTCAACTGCAACCAACAGCTGGGAAGGCTATTTTCCAGAGACTTATTCAGGTTCTGTGAGAAGAAAGATTGATGCTAGGAAGTTTAAGAATCCTAAAAAGACAGAGAAACAACTTTTTTATGAAAGGGAAAAGGTGCTAGGCCTTCCAAGTGATCAGTTCTGTGAAGACAATGGAATCAAACCATTTGCTCTAGCAATTGCCAAACCTTTTCCAAAAGGTAAGGGTAAAAAGAAAATGTAATAGTTGATTTAGGACGTGGTATGATTGAATAATATTGTTGTAACCTGAATAAACATGTTGTTACCCTTTTGTACTACTATTTTGGGTATTTGTAATTCAAGCAGTTGAATGGTAGACTAACCATGTACTGCTGAAAAGATAACAATAGTCCCAGGACTAACTAGTTAATACGGTTAGACAAATTTTTGTACTACCAGTATTAACATTTTAATACTGTTATATATAAGGAAGTTAGTACTGCTGAGTCTTCCAAACATGTGAATTCCACCCAAACCAAACCATTAAGTACTACCACTTATCTTTCGCATGAAAGACTATTAATTTGGTTCCCTGTTAGACTTTTGTCATTTCATAAAGTGAAGACGCAACTTATCTTAAAGGATTGTGCTTTAAAATAAAAACAAACCATAAGGCTCTAGTTTGACTTAGGGAAGTCAATAAACATACGGCTCTAGTTTGACTTAATAAAGTCAACTAACTAAACCATTATTGAATATTCACTTGTAAACCTGTTTTGTTACTTTCATTACATTAAATGGGTAAAATTAACAAATTACAATTTATATTTGCCCAATTACATATGCACTATAGTATCGTGTTTGGAATAATAAAGTGATTTGACTATTAAAGTCAACATATTTTTTTGGTCAACAATGTGAATAATACCACTATTAGCTATACACATGAAAATAACCATAAACTGAAGGTCATACTGGTGCATAAATTGAAAGTCAAACGTACATCATGAAAATAACCATAAACTTTATTTGCAAAAAAAAAAAAAAAAAAAAAAAAAAAAAAAAAAAAAAAAACATGCAATTGAAAAAAACAAAACTCACAAAATCAACAATAAAATTATTATTAAACAAACTTTTTCCATTACACGATTAAATTAATCGAACTCATATGACTTATACAAATCATCATACGAGAATGTTTCTAAACATTCTTCTTCCTCTTCTTCATTACATTTAACATATTTGTTTTTCTTTTTATCCTTTTCTTCTAATCTCCTAACAGCATTGATCTCCTTCCAATGCTCACCGGCCCTCTTTTTTGCAGCAAGCCTGCGTCTTTCAACTTCAGCAGGGCTTGGAGGAGGAGCCTTCTCCTTTTCTTCATCCACCTCCTTCTTATCGTTATCGTTAGAGCCTTTTTGCAACGAAGGCACCTCTGGCTCTTTTGGATCTCCCCTTGCTCGTTTCATCACTTCCTTGTTTTCTTCTTCTGTGTTGTCGGTTGCAACAGCATCTCTTGCTCTCTTGGTTCCTGACATTTTACTTACACTTTAAATTCTTTGATGTTTGCTACTATTAGATTAGTATGATGCATAATGTGGCAGTAACCAATATATAGACACATAATGGGGAAAACGAAGAGTCTTTATTAAATTTTACAGCCTTTTATTGGACTCTTCGGTTCCCAATTATTTGTTGGAAATATGAACACATTTATATTTCCATTTTATTTGGGAATGTATCTGTGTACTGTATGTAATGGGTTGGGTTGTGTTGGGTGGTCTTCACACGCCTTTATTGGCTCACCAGTATTAAGTTTTTTATTTCGAACAGTAGTAAAAAATTAATACTGGTAGTGCAAAAGGGGACTTTTTCAAGTCAAAGTACAACCTTTTTCACGTGTTTTTTTGAAAAAACACAAAACAAATAAACTTGCAAAATCCTTTAAAACAAGTATCATGTTAACCTTATGAAATGACAACATACTAGGTGTAAACCTTTAAAACTAGTAGCATCATCCTTTAAAAACATAATCCTTTAAAACAACTAGCATCCTCACTTCAATGGGATGAATGTTTACAAACCCCTCTGAAACCAACTTGGAGCACGAGCAGTGAACATCTTGACCAAGTCATCGGTAGACATGTCAAGTAAAGCATTGCGTTCAACTCCACGGAAACTGGCCCTCTCAGGCTTGCTGTTATGGTTTTTTGACTTCCCTAAATAAATGATATTATGTTACAAGGAATTTTGTATTACCAGTACTAAGATTTTAATACTGTTATAAATATGGAACTTAGTACTGGTGAGCCGATAAAGCCGTGTGATGCCAGCCAACCAAACCCATTAAATACCCACCCAACCCATTAAATACCCACCAAACCGATCAACCACACATATTTCCATATCATTTAATCCCATCTCATATAATACCCACCCAAACGATGAAACACACACACAAACCCACATAATCAATCTTGTAACCTAAATTTCTCTTAAACCTAAATATCCTATAACGTTACTTCACACAAAATGAAGGCCACAAACAAAAAAGGTATTGTTATTTCTGTTTTTGATATGTAATTGGCTGTATTTAATTAAAAAAGGTCAATATAGGGTCGTTTTCTGTTAACATTTATCTATTTGTGAAGTGATGCGTGGGAATCGCAACAGGCTTTACCTCTCGAGGGATCTCGAGAAGCTTACAACCCCCACCAGGCAGTGTACCTGATCGTTGTAGTATAGTATAGTAACAAGTACCGGGGGATTGATCGTTCAGCTTAGGAATAGTGTCGCTAGGATTAGGAAGCCTAATTACTAGTGCTAAAGATGATGGAAGATTATTTTTGTATTTTTATATTTTTTTAGAAAGCAATTAAAATCTCGGGGTTTGAAGGATTTGGGCGGAATTAGTTGCTAATCAACTAACCCAATACTAAGATGCAATCAAAATAAAATACAAGAAATGAAAATAAACTAAATTATACTAGAGTTGTGAGCAATAAGTGGAGAAAATGTGTTTACTTAGGTTTCACTACTCCCTAGACATCTTTTACACGTTAATTACTTGTTATAATTGCATGGATGACGGATCGTATTCCTTAATACCATTCATGGGGTGGCACACATAACTCCCCAATTCTATGAGCTCTTATCTCCTCCTACACCATGCCCAACACAACTATAGGGATTGTAAACAGTGGCTCATGCATTAAATACAACCAATAAAGACCTAGTGCGCGTCGGTTCATGTTTCTTAAGACGTTCAAGCATGTTACCAATTGGAGATCTGCCAGTTTTCTTAAGCCTAACATATAAATCATTCATCCAAGACAAGAATAAACAAGTAATCAACACATAATTAACATTTAGGTTTCATTAGATCTAAGCAAACACAAGATAGATCTAGCCTAGCATGATGGAATTAAGATAAGAACAAGATATAGACAACCAACACATAGACATATTGATTGAATTAAAAGAACACTTATCTTAATTACAATGAAAGGTATCAAGGGTTTGGAACCCTTGAAAAACCTGTAAAAGTTGCACCAAAATCGTACTTAGGATTTCTCCAAAACTTCTCCTCTTTTTTAATGTGAAAATTAGAAAACTATATATAGAAAAATGGGTCTGACAGCGTCAAGACCATCCTTGTGACGCCGTCACCTCGCCGCCAAAACTATTCTCGGACTGCCTTGATCTACATTTGACGCCGTCAAGACTTAATCATTTCCAGGCCGTCATGACTTTTTACTCTTGACGCCCTAACTTCATGACGCCGTCAAATCTGTACTGGGTCGTCATGGACTTCTGCTCTTGACGCCGTCAGAGAATTACTCTTGACGCCGTCACCTACTGTTCCCAGCAAGGAAAATTAAGACTTTGGCGTTTTCTTCACTTTTATGCTCCAAAAACGTTCGAATTGCTTCCTTTTCCAGATTTCTCTCTCAAAGTACCTAAAATCACAAAAGGAACGATTTAGGGCAATATTTGATCAAATAAATTCGAATTCGGGCTTAAATGACCCCCTAAAAATGGATCATTTTTCGCCTCATCATGAAGCTATATTTTTTTTGTTTTTTTATGCTCTCTTTTTCCTTATTTGCAGAAAGCAAACCTGCAAGGTCTGAGTATATCATTGGTCCTGTTAATGATGATTATGCCAAGTTTTTAACTCTTCAAGCTCAAAAAGGTTCAACCAGCACTCCTACAACCTCTGAGTATATCATTGGTCCTGTTGATCCTGATTATGCCGAGTATTTAAAGCTTATAGGTCCAAAACGTTCAAGCACCATTCCAACAAGCTCTCATTATATCATTGGTACTGCTGATTCTGCTTATAGCAAGTATTTAAAGCTTCAAGCTAACAAAGATTCAACCTCCACTCCTGCAAATAAGCCTTGAAGCCAGTCAAGGAAAAGGAAACTTATAGCATTTAATTATGCCAGTTCATGATAAGAATGTGTTTTCATGGTATAACCAGTATCTCTTTTGTAATGAAGAACATATTTATGTTCTTTTATTATTGGTAATGAATCTGCATTTGTTGACTGTCATGTATTGTTTTAGTTAATATTATCAAAAAAAAAGGTTTATGGCACCATGCACAAATAGTTACCATTAAAATGGTTTACTTAGTTAACTTTATTAAGTCAAACTACAGCCTAATGGTTTGTTGACTTCCCTAACTCAAAGTACAGCCTTATGGTTTGTTAACTTTCCTATGTCAGTCATATTATGCATTGAACAATCAAACAAAATACTTGACAATAACAAGCCACATTCACTTAATCACAAACCATTTGGATTTAGCCATTATTCAAACAAGAAATTTCATTGACCATTGACAACCATTACAAATGACAGCTTCACCACCCAACTACCATCATCTACTCGAAAATACTAAAAGCATTCACCCACCACCATCAGAAACTAACAACTACTACTACACAACACATGTCAAGCAGTTAAATAAACATACAATGCAAACAAAACCCAACTGATGATGATATACTTCTTGTACTTGGACCGCTGTTCTTCAAGCTCTTCAACAACATCTCGTAGAGCATTAATCCTCCTCAACAAACCAGGGATAATGTCTACTGACCTTGGGCACATCGGAGGATCCAACCATCCCAGAAAAGGAAAGTTTGAGCCCTGAAACAACAAAGTGTGTAAATGAACAACACATTTTAAAAAAAATAAACAACACAATGATAAACTTACAATTGTCGGACAGCCAAAGAAACGGCGACCTGGATTCCTGTTTGCCTAAGAAGTCTTGACAACAGCGGGTTTACCACATGTGCGGGACCACCATCGTTGCTCTGTTTTTCTTTTGAGAAGATGTGTGTTTTACATACTTATTATGTGCACAATGGACGGGTATTTACATGGTTCACTTCTGGCCAACGGTCGAATTTTTACACAACACGCATCAAATCTTAGGGACGAAACATGCAAAGCGTTCGCTACAATATACAAACGGCATTGGGGACGAACGGTGAGAATTTGAAATAGGTGAAAAGACGAAAAAACCCAAGCTTGCCACATCAGATAACGGACGGACATAACGTCCGTCTGCCAAAACGCGCTCCCAGGGACCAAACACGCGTCGTTTCACAAGTTCAGGGACGAAAGTGAAAAAAAAATAGTTTAAGGACGATTCACGCAAATCTTGACAAGTTCAGGGACGAACGGTGAAATTTTGTCAATCTCCAAATTACTTAGCATGATTTTTTCCTTTATATAACTGTTTACATATTTCACCAAAATAGACTACATAATTGCGTAAATTATTTGGATCATCCCAACAAATAGAAATGATTGTTCCTCGTAATTTTGTATTTCGATCTATTAATCCTCCTAATAAATTATTCTAACATATGTCACAACTGACGGTAAAAAAATAAAAATAAAAATAAAAATAAAAAAAGGAACGGGATTACAAATATTATGGAATTGTATGAGTATGGAGATAAGTACCAATATTGTAGAACCGTAAAGGGGGTGAATATAGTTTCTTCGGCTTTTTAGATGTTTAAAAACTTTAAGCCACGAAGACAACCAAGTGGTCTAAGTAAGAGCAACAACAAACACAATCACAACAAAGAGTATATAAAGCGAGTAAAGAACACAATGATATATACTGGTTCGGGATGGGGGTTTATACTATCCGTACGTCCAGTTGCGAATTCACGACACCGATACTATTCACTAGTATAATCCTTTTAGTGGACTATAAACCGTTACAATTCACTCCACCGATATTCACCAATATCGATGCTCACAAAGAAGGAGTTACTCCCACATTATTCCGCCCTCGGAAACCACCCAAAAGAATCACGTGATTCGACTTCACCTAAGGGTCACCAAGACTTCCTACCGGAAGTATCAAATTCCAACTAGATTCCCAATGATCTAGGCTTGGTCACCAAGACACAAGACTTCCCTTACAACCAAATTGAATGATAAAATAAAGTTTCTTTGAACCAAGCCCTAACCTAACCTAGTGACTCGATTCTAGTAGAAAGGGTATAGATAAGAAGACCCTCGACACAATCACAAGAGTGGATTATGTTCTTGAGATTCTTCCCTTGCAAGAGATGTGTTCTTTCAAAGATGTTAATGTGTTTCACTAAGAACACAAGATAGAATTAGATAGATTTAGATAGAAAGAATGTAGAGAGAAAGAATAATGGCAAGGGTTGAGGAATACAAGAGCCAAGGGGGTATTTCTAGGCCAAGACCCAATTGGGGTTTATTTACCGAGGCCGGAGCGTCGCCCACGCGTCAACGTACGGGTGGCACGCCAGGCCTAGTGAAAAATTCCCAAATGTTGGGTGTTGGTCTTGTAAATACCTACCCTTGCTAAACCCCCAATTGTACTTCACACACTAAACCTTATCATTAATCAATCTAAGGTTTACCAGCTCAAATAGCCAATTTGGAAAATGTTTTATGAAGTGTTTATTAGAAAACCAATTATCAAAGATAGAAAGAAAGAAGAGATAATTGGGTAGGGGTAGAATGGGTATTCCTCTCATGGAATAGAAAAGAGAGAAAAAATATGTCATTGGATATTCCTCTAAAGGGAAGAGTGTGAGAGGATAGGTTAAGAAGTAACCATGGTGAGGTTTAGAAAGAAGTGTATAGAGATTAAACCATGGTTAGGTTAGAAAGTGAACCATGGTTAGGTTAATGGGTGTATCCATGGGAATGTTCCATCCTTGGTGTGGTTAAGAGTTAACCATAGTTGGGTGAGAATGGGGTAAGTTGAGAAGTAACCATAGTTTGGTTAGATGTGAACCATGGTTAGGTTAAGAGACGCATATCCAAGGGAATAATCCATCCTTGGTGTGGTTAAGAGTTAACCAAGGTTAAGTGTAGAGAACTAACCATAGTTGGGTTAGGAGAACTGTGGTTGGGTTAAGAAAGAATATCCAAGGGTATATTCCTTTTCTTGGAGAGAAGGGTTTGGGATGTGAAAGGGTGTAAGGAATATAAGGTATGAGTTGGATTGTGTAAGTGTAAGGGAATAAAGGTTGGATAATGTAAGAGTGTGTAAGAGAATATATAAGAGATGGATGTGATGGGGAGCCTAGTGTATGTAGAGAATGGGATGGTTGAGAGTAGTGTGTGTAAATTTGAAAATAAAGTTGTTGGAGGTGTAAGAGTGTGTAAGAGAATATGTAAGAGTTGGATGTGATCGGGAGCCTAGTGTGTGTAGATGGATGGTTGTGAGTAGTGTGTGTATTTTGAAAATAAAGTTGTTGGATATGTAAGGGAATGAGTTGGTTAGATATGATGTGTGTAAGAATGAGTTGTATGTGTAAGGAGTGTGTAAGAGTGATTGGATGGGGAGCCTTGTGTGTGTGAAGAGAGGTGTGTGAGTGAAGTGTGTGTATTTTGAAAATAAAGGTGTATGTAGAAAGGAGTGTATGTATGTATAGGGAAGAATATGTATTAGTGTATGAGAAATGTGTATAGGGAATGTATAAAGTGGGGAATCTTGTGTGGGCGAGTGTGTGAGTCAAAGAGTGTAAGAGTGTGTGAGGTGTAAGGGAATATTTAAGAAGATGTTGGGTTGTTTGGAGGCTTTGTCTCTTGTGATTAAGAAGATAATTAAGAAGATATCAAGAGATAATCTAATTGTCATTAAGAAGAAAAAGTTTAGACAATTAAGATTATGAGTTGAGAAAATCATAGGTTACTTATAAATCCAAGTAACCCAACGTCGAGAATCCATAGTTTCATAACTCGTGACTTTCCACGACTCGACGTACTCAACTTACACCTTGGTACAAACAAGTCAAGTGCTTTGCCATGATGTAAAGCATAACCCAAGTAGGAAAGGATGTGTTTACGCAAAGAGACATTTGACTTAGTTTGACCAATAAGGGAGTAAACCCGTTACGTAATTAGAGAAGACGTAAGCACGGGATATGAGCATATGGATGCTTTCACATGATGTTACATGAAATATATAAGCTCCCTAAGTTTAGAAAAGCCTTGGCTAGAGACAAGAGTTAGAAAACATGAGTTGGCATTTTCCCGTAAGTGGGTGCTTTTAAAAGTTGGATCTCTCTAATCTCAAAACTCGTTTCGAGTGTTCTCAATTAAGCACATAGCATATTCATACCTGTATTAAAAGATTAATGATGCGTGGGAATTGCACCAGGCTTTACCTCTCAAGGGATCTCGAGAAGCTTACAACCCTCACCAGGCAGTGTACCTGATCGTTGTAGTATAGTATAGTGACAAGTACCGGGGGATTGATCGTTCAACTCAGGAATAGTGTCGTTAGGATTGAAATTAATCTAACTAGGTCTAAAGGTGAAGGATGATTCTTTTTATGTTTTTATATTTTATGAAAAGCAAGTAAAAATCTCGGGTATTGGGAGAGTGGGCGGAATTAGTTGCTAATCAACTAACCCAAAAGCTATTAATTAAACTAATAAACAAGAAAATAAACTAACGTTCTACAAGATAAGTGAAGCATGTCTACCTATGATATGTTACTCCTTGCTAGCTATCCAATTCTACCTATTGAATTGTCACACCTTGTTTTAATTGACAGGTTGTATTCCTTAATACTATTCATGGGGTGGCGTACTTACTTCCCCAATCCTATAAGCTCCTACTTCACTCCTATGTCGAGCCGGCTAAGAAGCTCCTAACATGGGATCACTAGAATTTGCCCATGCATTAAATACAACCATAAAAACCTAGTACACATCGGTTCATGTTTCTTAAGACGTTCAAGCATGTTACCAATTGGAAGTCTACCAGTTTTCTTAAGCCTAACATCGATATCACCCAATTAAACCAGAGACAATAGGAAACAAGAATTATAAGCTAAACTAATTAGATCTATCGAAGTGTCACACCCTAATTGATGAAGATAGACACAAACATCAACAAGGAATCAATAAAATCTAATCAATTATATACAAGTTTCACATAAACATAAGTAGACACAATGTGAATTAGCAAATCATCATCAAAGAAGAGCAAACAACAATGATAATGGAAAACATAACTAAGATATAATCATCAAACCAATACATGATGTTTATGGAGTGATTGAAACCCTCTAAGTTGCTGGAAAAACACCTACCTAAACCCAGGAATCGACCTTAGGGTTTAGGGCTTAAAAAAAGTGAAGTTATGATGTTATATTTATAGGCTAATTTTCTGTCGGCCCATCTTGACGGTGTCAGCCCGTTACTCTTGACGGCGTCACGACCATTTTCTCACCAAATTGTAGATCTCTTCGTCCTCTTCCCGTGGGCTTTTGAATCACCTAAATCCGAGTTCGTATGCAAAAATTATGACCAAAACAATATCAGCTACTCCGCAAGCAAGTTTTGACAAGTTAACACGTGACGGCCTTGGGTGACGCCGTCACGTTTCTTCTGGATCGTCACCACTTTTACTCTTAACGGCGTCATCAAATTGCTCTTGACGCCATCAAGTACTGTTCCTAGCAAGGAAAATCAAGACTTTGCCGTTTTCTTCACTTTTATGCTCCAAAAACGTCCAAAATGCTTCCTTTTCCAGAATTCACTCCAAAAGTACCTAAAATCACAAAAGGAACGATTTAGGGCAATATTTGATCAAATAAATTCGAATTCCGCCTTAAATGACCCCCTAAAAATGGTTCATTTTTCGCCTCATCATATACCCTTACACTTGAGATTTGCTTGTCCTCAAGCAAATGTGCTTTTATTCTAATCAAAATACAAGTTAGGGGTCATTTAACACTAATATAAAAGTAATTACAATAAATAATCGTTCCACTAAAGACGAAAGACAAGCACGAAGGTCATACACTAGCACCTCACAAATAGTGTTTAGATACTCACATCTCTCGGGTGTAATAAAGTATATATCACAATATGGAAATGGAAAACATCTCTCACTACCTGTCATAGCAAAATAGATTACCATAGGCTTGGGAAAGGATCAAACCTCCACCACATGGCGTAAGCACCTAGGATAAACTATCAAAGAGGTCTTTTAAAGGGTTGTAACATTAGGTGTAGGGATATGAAATGCACGGTTTTGTTGGATATAGACAGTCTTTACTGGCGGCGAGTTAACTATCTTGGTCAATTACATGTACAATATGGCGTTGCTAAGCCAAGACTAGACTCGACTTAAGCTAATATATCAAAAATAACAAAAACCTAAAATAAACATAGAATGAAACGGGATGGTAGTCCGTATGTTTTTTCTCTTTTTCTTTTTCTATTTTTTTTTTTGCTTTTTCTTGTTTTTTTCGATTTTTTTTATTTTTTTTATTTTTTTATTTTTTGCATACACTCTTACCCTACCATCCAAAATAATACATCATAGAGAATGAAAATTCCCCTTACACTTGAATTTTTATATACTTTACAATCAACTATTCTATTGACTCGAATTAAGAAAATCAAAACACTTGGAGTACTTTTAAGATTAACGCACATATGGGGGTAATAAATGATGTTCTTCCCCATTACTCCATGTTGGGATCATAGTTTTTACTATTTTATCAAGTATCGGTCATTTGTAATAATAGGTTGCTTAAGTTACTACTTACTTTCATTTATGTTATGTTATAAGTTTTTATAGGCTTAAGCTATTGAGTCCATGGGCCTCAAAGCCCACACGAAATCTAAGTAGGGAGGACTAGGAGTGTTGCCCTAGCTCCTCACCTATAAATAGGAGTCTTAGGCTATTGTAAAACTTAGTTGTTTATTTGAAATCATAAGGAAACTCTTGCTCTTATCATTCTCTTATTCAAATATTCATCCCATCCTTATATCTAACTCATTCTTGTTTGTGTGAAATCAATATGGTGACCTAACAAGTGGTCTCATTCGCCATATGAAGGTGTAGTTGTCTTTCTCTTTGCAATTCGATCCTTATTTTTTTTTAGTCGTTATTTTTATTAAAACTTGTACTTTCTTGTTTGATCTTTTGGTTTTTATCACTTATTTGCTTACAAATTTGTGCTATAAATCATTTCAAACACAAAAGTATCAATTTTTTCTTCAAAAATACGATTTGCATAATTGTACTATTTTTCGAAAACCTTTAAATTTTTGAAAATCATTGTCAAGTTTACAACTTTCTTCAATATTTCATCATTTTACAACTTGAAGTACAAAAATCTTGCACTAAAAAATTGATTTTGGATTGCTTTCATTGAAAAAACAAAGTTTTGCAATTTTTCGAAATCCTTCATTGCCGTATTTTCGCAATCCTGTGATTTTGCTCTCTTTCGACTTACGGATAGTGAACTCAGTCTTTTCTCTCTTGTATAAGAAAGAAAAGTACTTTGACTTTTGGTTTACTTTCGAAATTGTATAATTTCGAAAGTGAGTTGGTGTGTTTCGCGAAATTGAATTTTTTCAAAATCACAAGGTTTTCGAAATTTATTCTTAGTTCTCAAAACCTAAAATTTTTTGAAATTACTCTTAATTTTCGAGAAACTTTATTTTTCGAGAAACTTTCTTTCGTAATCTCATTACTTTCGAAAACTTAACATTTCAAAATCTTTGAGCTATTATTTTTTGCAAACCTCACAAGTCAAGTTTTCGCAATCTCAAGTTCTGTGACAAAGTTTCGCAAACATCTACTTGGGCATACTTTTCGAGATTTGGCAAAGTTATACCTTCTACAAGATCCATCCTTTCACACAAGTGTTTCATAATGTCTCAACCACCGTATTACAACTTTAACAATCCTCAGCAACATCAGTATCAACAGTATCATCAGCAACAGCAACAGTATCAACAATCACCACAATATTATCATCAACCGGTTTACTCACAACAACATAACTTCATGCAACAAATGGTTCCAATACAACAATCTTATCCGATGTCACAACAACAAAACCCACTTCCACCAAAACCTACTCACTGGTTTGACAGGATGTGTGAAGTCATTTTAACTCAACAATCCAGGCACGAAGCAGGCTCTCCTGACACCCCACCAATGCTAACACCGGGTAATTATGTTCAATGGGCAAGTCGATTCTTAAGGTTTATTGAGCTCAAGAAACCCAATGGTAAGTACATGAAACAAGTTATCCTTGAAGGACCATTTCCTTGGCCTGTTAACTACGTTGGCGGTGACCTACAGGCTGATCCTCCGGTAGCTCCAACTGCTGTGCGTGTTCCTGAGACTCAACTTACTGAAGAACAAAAACACCAACGTGAAGCAGATGAAATTGCTATGTCTTACATACTTCAAGGAATACCTAATATCATATTCAGAAGTGTTGATGCTCAAACAACTGCTAAAGCTATGTGGGAACACGTCCATCTACTGATGCAAGGCACACAACTGAACAAGGAAGACATGGAATCTAAACTTTAATTGGAATACACTAACATCGTGATCGAACCAGGGGAATCTCTTGAGTCTTACTTTCATCGTTTCACTAATGTCGTCAATGATTTAGAGAGACATGATATAACTCTTCCAAGAATCGCTGTCAATACAAAGTTTGTTAGTAGTCTGGGTTCTGAGTGGCAAAAGTATGTGACATTTGTGAGACAAGCCAAGAATCTTCACTGGGATCCATATGGATTGTTGTACGACTATCTCAAGCACTATGAGTCTGAAGTTGAAAAAGACAAACTCGCCCGAGGAGGATACACATCACCACCTACCTCTAATCCCCTTGCACTCGTTGCTCAAACTCCTACTTCACATCCTCCGATGTCTAATCATGCTTTTGATCAGGAAAAGAATTATTTCAGTCACCAGCATCCTCCTGCTTCTCAACACGCTTCTAATCAATTTGCTCCATATGACAACAATGATAGCATGTATTACTCTAATCAGTTTGAAGATGATGATGATGACGTCAATACGTTGAATCAAGGACTTGCTCTTGTTGCTCGTGCTTTTAGCAAATTCTCCAACAAAACCAACAACCGTCTTCGTTCTTCATCAAATACAAGAAACCAAGCTGTCATTCAAGATGGTCGAGTTGAGATTCAGAATCGTAATTCAGGACGTTCAGGTGGGTATACTGGAAATTCTGGATATGTACAAAGAGTTAACAACAATGGGGGATTTAGAAACAATACAGGTGCTCCTCAGGGAAGTAATGACAATGCTGCTAGTAACAACACAGTCTCTGGGAATGCGATATGGTGCTACAACTGCAACGAAAAAGGTCATATTGCAACTGCATGCCCTCACCCAAGAAAAGGTAGTCAGTTTCACAAGCAGGCATTACTTATGGCTCTCAAAGATGAAAAGGAAGGAACTTTCAATGCTCAAGAGAACAGTTTCTTTGCTAATGCTTACAATGATGATGAAATGGAAGATCTTGAAGCCAATGCAGCTGTGATGCTTATGGCCAACATGCAGGAACATCAGTTGAATGATTCAGGCCCAGTGTTCTCCACTGATGGCTTGTCTCAGGTACATGACCTAACCATTAGCTCCATACATATTAATGCATCACCCTATGTTTCTGAATCAAATCAGGCGCAAGTTGTTCCTTCTGAAACATTTTTTTCTTCTCAAGAGGATGAACTATTTGATGATAACACTGTCGTCTCATTTGATGATCCTATTGTGGAAGGCGAAAATGACTTTAGTGAACAACATGAACCTCCTTCTGATCCAGCTCCTGACTGTACAGTTATGGCCATACAACTTAATAATCAACTTCTTTCTAATCACATAACGGACATGAAAACTGAAATTTTGAAAGAAAATGCCAAGTTAAAAAAGGACATTGAATGTTATAAAACGCAGCTTTCAGGTTTTCAATATGTCGTTCATCGTGAACAAATCTTTGAAAAGTCATTTCAAGAATCATATGTCAAAGAACAAAATCTTCAAAAGCAAATGTATGACATTGTTGAGTCAAACGGTAAAATCGTTTCCAAACTGGAAAATGAAAAACATGATCTTCAAATACAAGTTATTCAACTCCAACAGGAACTTTCAAAAACATGTAAAGAGGTGATAACTTGCAAACAGGAATTTTATGAACATAAAGTGCAAAAACGAGGAAAAGAAAGCTCTTTACTTGATGATAACATCGTTCTCGAAAATCAAATCAAAGCTTTTCAAAACATCGTTTATAAACATGGGGAATCTGTAACGACAATTCAAAAGTTTTCTTTAAAACCAAGACCAGGTAAAGGTTTTGGCCTCGGCGATTACAGATCCTCTTTTCTTCGCACTGTGTTCAAAACAAATCCTAAGCTGTACAGTTTGGATCAATTAATGGATAACAATGTTGTGCGTGTTATTGTACATGATACTGAGGAAGAATACGAACTTGAAGAGAAGAGTCGATAAAAAATGAGTCAAGTTGAATATTGCAAACCATATGATTACTCAAAACATCACATTTCAAAATCATTTGTTCCATCAAGAGAAATACCTGAGAAATCATGGTTTGTTACTGAGTCTTACGTTTCATCTTCCAATGGGGCTCCTGTCAAACCCGTCGCACAAGTAAATGGTCCATTACCTTCTTCTGGTCATGTGACACCATTACCAACACGCTGTAAAGTTTTAGACTATTTTCAAACATTCATGAAAGGCATCAATACTTTGGAAAACGTCACTGAACAACATTCTGAAATTACAGTTCATACTTTTCAATCAGCTTACGAGCGGGAAAAACGTGATATTTTTCAAAAACAAATTCTGCCTTTAGTTCATCATTTGCGTTATTGTGCTACTCGGTGGGAACAGGACCTCCAAACTGAAGTTAAATATATGAAAGAAATTTTTGCTCTTAATGAAAATGCAATTTTGGTTCAACAAAGCAAAAACCAATTTTTGAAAGCTAATTCTGATCGACTCTTGGAACAACTTCTTCAGGCTGATTCTCATACTTCTCTTATGAACGAACTCCATCTTTCCAGCAATGCTGAATTATTTGCCGAATACTGTGATGAACTTGTTTCGTTGAGGTCACAAAATGAATCATTGAAACATCAAAATGAAACATTGCGTCAAAACAGTGATGATGTGATAAACAAACTTTCCAACGAAATTTGTCAACTTAAACAAAAGATTGATTGGTGTCAAGCTCAAAGTATTGAAACTGAATTGCAACTATGTACCAATATTGAGTATCGTGAAAACAAATGGCGTCAACGTAAAAATGAAATTGCGGTTTTAAAAAATGAAATTGCGGAGTTAAAAATTAAAAATGCCGAATGGCAAGAAAACCGTGATGACATTCGTTATTGCAATGGTTTACTTGAGTCTGATATTCAGGACAAAAAACACGTCATCATTGATTTGAAAGAGAAAATTAAGCTACATCAAAAAGGAAAGTTCCTTGACAACACTGTGATTGCACTAGGAATGTTTCAAATAGACATAACAAATAAGGCTAAGCATGCTAAGAGTTCTAATGTTAGCTCTTCCACTTCCACAGGTCTAGTTTCCCCTAAGAGCGTTAGAAGCCCAAAGCCAAAAAGAGTTAAGAAGACTAAACAGAGTAGGCTCTCGCAACATCAAAGTGGAACACTAGAAATGCAAGAAGTAGAAGATCACCTTAGGAACTCGAATAAAACTAATGTTGCATCTGATTTAGATTCTAATCTGGCAAATTGTAATCCAAATCTTAATGTAACAAATGCTGAACCTTTAAATGTTTTGAATATTAATGCATCTTGTGTGTTTTGTCGTAAAAGTGTGTTGTCTGGTGATCATACCAAATGTGTAGCTAATAAACTCTTAAACCGCAAAAAGAAACGTAGATCCGGATCTTCTTCTAGGTCCACTAATGCTTCTAAGTCTACCTTAAGAAAAACGCCTACTACAGTTTCTAATGATGTTGTAGTCAACCCACAAACAGCAATCAACAATTCTAGGAACCCGCCCAAAGCTAGTGCATTCACTAAGAACAAAGCAAAAACTAGTTGGAATTGGCAACATTGGTTACAATACAAACCAAATTTTAAATGGATTCCTAAATTGTCAAATATTTTCATTTCTAACCAACAGGAACCCACTATTTCCTCGGGTTCCACCCTTACTTCTGTTCCATCTCTGTCGTCTTCTTTTGATGCAGGTGGTTCAGATCGTTCTCTGGATTGTTGATAGCGGTTGCACCCGACATATGACAGGCAATCTCAAATTGTTAAAGAACTTTGTCTCAAAGTTTATTGGAACTGTCAGATTCGGGAATGATCAATACGCTTTAATCATGGGTTACGGAGACTACACACATGGGAACATTGAAATTAGCAGAGTTTATTATGTTGAAGGCTTGGGTCACAACCTCTTCTCAGTCGGTCAATTTTGTGATGGAGATTTAGAAGTAGCATTTCGCGAGAAAACCTGCTTTGTTCGTGATCTACAAGGAAAGATTTGATGTCTGGCAAACGTGGCTCTAACCTCTATACTATTTCAATGTCAGACATGATCGCTTCATCTCCAATCTGTCTTCTATCCAAAGTTGAATCGACTAAATCTTGGTTATGGCACAAACGCCTTTCTCATTTGAATTTCAAAACGATGACTGATATCGCTCGTCACAAATTAGTTGAAGGCTTTCCAAGATTCTGTTATGCCAAAGATCATCTATGTCCAGCCTGTGAACAAGGAAAAAGTACTCGTGCTCATTTTCCCTCAAAACCTGAACACAGTACTAATCATGTTTTACAATTACTTCATATGGATTTGTGTGGTCCGATGCGTGTTCAAACAATCAACGGTAAACGCTACATTTTAGTAATTGTTGATGATTACTCTCGTTGGACTTGGGTTTATTTTCTTCGAAGTAAAGATCAAGCTCCTCAAATGATCATCACCTTTCTCACAAAAATACAAGTTCAGCTTCGCAATACTGTCAGAATTGTTCGAACTGATAATGGCACAGAATTTAAGAATCAGACTCTACGGTCGTATTTTGAGAAAGTGGGAATTGAACATCAAACATCTATTCCACGCACATCAGAACAAAATGGAGTAGTCGAAAGACGCAACAGAACGTTAGTGGAAGCTGCTCGAACGATGTTAATCAATGCTCAATTACCAGATTACTTATGGGCAGAAGCTGTTTCAACCGCATGTTACACTCAAAACCGTTGCATGATCACAAAACGCCACAACAAAACCCCATATCAGATTGTTCACAAAAGGAAACCAAACATCAGTCACTTTCACGTATTCGGTGCGTTATGCTACCCAGTCAATGATCGTGATGATCTAGGTAAACTTAAAGCAAAGGCTGACATTGGAGTATTCATAGGTTACTGTGAAAATTCAAAAGGCTATCGGATCTGGAATCGTCGTACTCGGGAAATTCAAGAAACTATTCATGCTAATTTCAATGAACTCACTCAAATGGCTTCTAAGCAACACGGCTTAGGACCCGCAACCAACCGTCTTAATTTTCCGTTCTCTTCGGCTGAACCATTGTCACTTACTCGTAAAGAAGTGGAAATCTTGTTTGCTCCATTGTTTGATGATACGCCTGTTAACCGTCCACCTGAGGCCACACCAAATTCCGCTGCAAAACTTGATCAACATCAAGTACCTGATACACCTCAACAAACAACAACTTCTGTTGAACGAGATGGTCCTCCAGTCATATCACCTACAACAACCGAACAAACCGGGTCCAACTCACGACAATCAGCTGGAGATTCCATACCTTTATCAGTTCCACAACCCGCAGAGCATGACCCAGAACCATTCGTTAATCCATTTGCAAATGCTCAACCTGTCCCCGACATTGCTGAGTCATCTACACGCAATTTGGGTCCTGCTCACTTGCGAGATTCTTATCAACTTCATCCCTCGACACATAAATGGACCAGAGATCACCCCTTAGTTCAAATTATTGGCCATCCAGATGCACCTATCATGACAAGACAACGCCTTCACACAGACTGTGAAACTTGCATTTATGCACTCACAGTTTGTGAAACCATAACCAAAAATGTCAAAGAAGCAATGACTTATGAAAACTGGATTGAGTCTATGCAAGAAGAATTCGAAACCTTTCAAAGATTAGAAGTATGGAAATTGGTTGAAAAACCTGAAGGCATCATTGTCATTGGTTTAAAATGGATCTAGAAAAACAAATTGGATGTAGAAGGCACAGTCATACGCAACAAATCACGCTTGGTAGCAAAAGGTTATTCTCAAGAAGAAGGAATCGATTTTGAAGAATCATTTGCTCCTGTTGCTAGACTTGAAGCTGTACGGATGTTCTTAGCATTTGCTGCTCATCGGAATATGATTGTTTACCAAATGGACGTGAAAACGGCTTTTCTGAACGGTCAACTTCGAGAAGTGGTTTATGTCAGTCAACCTTAAGGTTTCATTGATCCAGAATGTCCCAATCATGTCTACAAGCTTAAGAAGTCTCTCTACGGTCTTAAGCAATCCCCCAGGGCGTGGTATGACAAGCTTTCTAAATTTCTGTTGGCTAATGATTTTACTCTAGGCTCGGTGGATCCAACACTGTTTACAAAAACCTACGGGATGGACTTATTAATTGTTCAAGTTTATGTCGATGACATTATTTTTGCTTCAACCAACAAAAATTACTCAATGGATTTTGCAAAATTAATGACAGATAATTTTGAAATGTCCATGATGGGTGAACTTACGTTCTTTCTAGGACTACAAGTTCATCAATCACCCCGTGGAATTTTTCTAAATCAGTCCAAATATGCTCTTGAGATTTTAAAGAAACATGGTATGCAAAGTAGTGATACTATGAATACACCGATGGCCAACTCTACTAAACTAGATGCTGATTTACATGGGACTCCAGTTGACCCTACCAAATACCGAAGTATTATTGGGTCCCTCATGTATCTGACATCCAGTAGACCTAATATTGTATTTGCTGTGTTTATGTGTTCTCGCTATCAGGCTAATCCAACTGAAAAACACCTCAATGAGGCAAAAAGAATCCTTCGATACATAAAGGGAACCAACCACTTGGGGATCTGGTATCCGAAGGATTCTGGTTTTGAACTAATAGCTTTTTCAGATGCTGACCATGCAGGATGCTTAGACTCGCGAAAAAGTACATCAGGGGGCTTACAGTTTCTTGGAGATAAACTTGTGTCTTGGCAATCAAAGAAGCAGGATTGCACATCACTATCATCCACCGAATCTGAATACGTAGCTATGTCTGCTTGTTGTGCTCAAGTCATTTGGATGAGATCACAACTTAAAGACTATGGCTACTTATTCAACAAGATTCCGATTTACTGCGATTCTAAGAGTGCCATTGCAATCTCCTGCAACACAGTTCATCATTGCAAATCCAAACACATTGATCTCCGATACCATTTCATCAAAGAGCACGTCGAGAAGGGTACAGTTGAGTTATATTTTGTGGGTACTGAGTACCAATTAGCGGACTTACTTACAAAACCCTTAGCTCCATCAAGGTTTGCAAGTTTAGTTCACCAAATTGGTATGCGATGTCTGACACCATTTGACTTACAAAAGTTTTTAAAACAAAAGTAAAGTGTCAAACATCAATTATTTTACTTTATTAAAAAAAAAAAAAAAAAAAAAAAAAAAAAAAAAACTGTAAGTATATCGATCTTTTTCAACACCTTGTCATTTTACAAGTGTTGAGGGGGAGACTCGCCTAAAATTTCTTCAAAGTCGATATACTTGCACATTACCTTTGATGCATCGTTTCGGTATTTCATAAGTTACTTCATATCTCGTAATGGTGTCGTAAGTTAGGATAACTTTAAGCCTTTACTTACTTCTATACTTTAGGTCTAGTATTGTAATTATTGTAGTTAGGGGACCAAAAGTGACAACATTCAAAACTTTTATAAAAACACAAACAAACACCCCCGTTTCTTTTTTGCTTTATTAACTCATCAAAACATAAACCCTCAAACCCTTTTCTCCAAATCCACGGCCACAATTCAATTGAACAATCCGTGCTGTCAAAATTTAAACCGTAAGTTTCTACATGATTCTTAGATGATTTCTAACATGGGTTTTTGATTAATCACTAAGTTATTGGCTTGATATCGCGAATTTGTGATTTAAAGAGTTAGGGTTTATATAATTTCGGAATCATGCTTTTCGTGTTTAGAAGGTTTATTAATGATAGGGGTTTTGTGCTATAATATGTTTCCATCCTTTCTATCACGTTTAATCTTAGTTTAACACACGATGGTATGTATTTCGAAACTTAGGGTTTGATACGAATTGGGTTTTCTTGAGTTGTTGTTTGTTGTTGTGTTTTTCTTGGTGGGTTATGTTATTTTGTGTATGTATATCATGATTATGCCTATTAATTAGATTTAATTCCTAGTATGCATGATTCTCGATCACTTAGGGCTTCGTTATTTGTGGGTTCCCTCGTTGTGTGTTCATATGAGCTTACATGGTATGCTATTATGCTTTTATTATTTGCTTGTGATGTACGAGAACTTCTCATCCTCATTTGATTCACGATTTTGATTTTTATCGAAAATATGTTCTTGATACATTTTCGAAATCACCCTATTCAAATGGATAGACTGATTTTAATCATTGCATAACATGTTCTACTACAGGTCTCATCACTTGGAATACATTGTGTCACTAAGAAACGTACGTGGGCATTGTTTCGAAATTCTTGTATAAGAATTTTCGAGAAAACCTCTTCCGCAATCATATCTGAAGAAATTTCGCAATCACAAATTTTTTCGAGAAATGTCAAAATGTTGTATTTTTCTCGAAAATGCTCATCTCGTCATCTTTTCAAAAATATTTGTGTGTTTGCGAAATTTCCTCAACCATTGCCATACTTTTCGAAATCCTCATAATTGCAAATTTTTCGAAATCTTTTATAAAATGTATTCTCGAAATTTTCTCTCTAGTGGTTATTCTCGATAAATTTTTTTATCGAAATCACACTTGAAGTTTTTTTCGAAAATGCTTATTATTCAGGTTTGCGAAAAATTTGTTACTTTATGACTATCTTTCGAAATTTTTTGGCATTTGTGACAAGGTTTGCGAAAAATTGGTCAGAAGTGCATTGTTTTCGAAATCACTAACTATGTTATACCTTGTGCTTCAAATGTATCATTTCGAGAACAATGTGATATAATTTCGAAAACATGTTGTGTGTGACAATGTCATAATGGACTCTAATCATGAATAATGTGATGTAATTTCGTAAACATGTTACTATGGTTATGATCTTCTAAGTACACATCAATTATCAACATACATGCAATAATTGAACCACACGTGCTTACATGATTCTAAATGCTTATTCATAATCAAACATTGCAACCGTGCTAACTGGTAACAAATTTCGATGTTTTGTTTATGATAATGCTTTTCAGAATAATATGGCTGAACACAACGAGAACGTCCCTGAACAAGCTCTTCCATTACTCACCATGGATGATATCACTCCCGCTGACTACGATGTTACAATTGGCAACAACAATCCACGAGTTGATTTCGACAAGTTGAGAATTACTGAGAGCTCGTGCAAGATTGTTAAAGATATTCTACTTGCACATCCATGCAAACATCTGCTCATCTGTTCTACTTCAGTTCCTCTGTTCTACCTTCATCAGTTCTGGCTTACGGCTAAGGCAAATTTGGATGATGAGTCTTTTACTGTTACACTGGATCGCCAAGTCTACACTGTAGATCACGACGTTCTTCGTACAGTCCTTCTCTTGCCTCAAACTGACAACGAATTCGCTCCAACACTACCTGAACTGCACCTTCTTGACTTCTTTGTTGAGTTAGGATATGATGTTGATGACAATGTACCTCTAGTCAAACATTCCCGATTCAATGCCAAGAATATCTCTCAGCCTTGGAGAACATTATGTCTGTTGGTTGTAAGATCAATATCAGGAAGAAAGAGTGGTCATGAACATCCTAGGCTTGAACACTTGCAAACATTTTGGGGAATGGTGACTTTGACACCTATTGACTTTGCAGTTCCAATCATGAATGATATAGTCTACAGCATTCAAACCGATCGTGTAAAGACTATGATACCGTTCACAAGATACACCAAGCTTCTCATAGAACATCTCTGCAAAGACACTCCAGAATTTATCAAGAGGATGGCAGATCCTAATGAGCCGAAGCACCTCTTCGAGGACGATTTCACCACCTCATTCATCAAGACGACCACTTCCTCTACCAAGATCAAAGGAATGAGGCTTCCCGAATACCTTCTTGATGACAAAATCAAGAAAAGTCTGAACTACAAGTTGTATGATAATGCTTACAAAGGGATACAGGAAGAAGCTACTATACAGACTCGAAGTAAAGGAGGTGTAAAGTCTGGGAGTACTGCAAGCACCACTGGCTCACCTCAGACTAAGTCTAAGGCTGCTCCCAAGACTAAACCATCTGTTAAACCCAAGTCTTCTGCCAAGCCTAAATCTGCTACCAAACCAAAGAAGAAGGCAACTCCTGAGTACTTTATTCGGGATGAACCTACACCTCCACCTTCTGAAAGCGAATCAGAGTTCGACACAGAATCTGAAGAAGAGGAACCTGACTATGAACTGAGAGTAAGAGCACCTGACGAAGGATTTCCTGCAACAGAGATCGCTATACAACAAAGTCTTGAAACTTATGAAGAAGAGACAAGGAAAAGGAAATGGATCACTATCAATGAGCCTAACGATGATGATGAAGACGTACCAATCGTTGAACAGTTAGTCGATAACAAAAACTGAAAATTATAGTTGTCGACACACGAGCTGAAGAAAAGCAACTTCGCAAAGAACAAAGGAAAGCAGCTCTCGAAAGCCGACTTCTGTCTCAACCTTCAACACCGCCACCTGTCGATCAGTCAGAACATGAAGGAGCTACAAGCAGCATGCTTCCTCCCGTTGTGTCCACTACGTTAGAATCAGCTCCACAGCCTGATGATACCGTTAAAGATACAGACGATACCGGAGATGTCAATATGACTGAGACTGCTAATGTAGAAGAGAATGTTGGCGGACAAGAGAATATTGCTACGGATCAGGAACATAAATACCTCATTACTTCAGAGTTTCTTGCACGAGAAGCAGAGGAACGTCGTACAAAAGAAAATGAAGAGAAGAACGCGTTCGACACCAACATATTTCTTAAGTCATCTTCTCAGCAGACTTCCTCAGCACAACCTCCACCTCCTCAAGACTCTCCACCAAAGGATCCGACTCCTCCTGCTTCTTCTTCAAACTCTCACAACGAGTTGTCATCCGAATCATCACCTAAGCACTCATCTCCCTCACTTTCCGAAACCGCATCAAAGCAGCATTCAATCAATGAACCAACACAACCAGTTGATCTTCAGGAGCAAGTCAACAAACTTACCAACCTGGTTACCGGTCTGTCCAAACAAGTTGAAGATTTTCAGGAGTCAAAGCAGTTGATCGATAAGTTCTTGAACTCTGATTACACAGGATTTATCAGGACTGTCACACATGATTTTCTCTCTGAAAATCTAGTTGAGATGATCACTCCTGAAGTAGCTAACCTTCTTGAACCAATCAAGGACAATTTGGATCACAGAATCAGAAGTGTTGTTAGAAAAATGTTGTCTACAACACCATTCACGCTTCACACTGCAAAAGCTTCTACTACTGCTCCAACCGTCCCTGAATTATCCTTCAATGAAATGCTTGCTAAACTCTTCGACAATGTTGCCTCCAAAACCACACAAACTACTGAAGAAAAAGCACTTGTTGCTGCAATGACGGCTTACATTTCCAAAGAGTCATGCAAAGAAGCAGCTGGTACCCTGAAAAGGTCAAGAAAAGATGACGACCCTGACCCAAACTCAAAAGGCAGGAAACCTAAGTCTGGAACCGGTCCCTCATCTTCTCTACAACCATGAAAGGACTCCACTCCTCCTGGAAATCAACAACACCCCTCAGCTACCGGTCAAGGTCCAACTGAAGAAGAAGAAACTTTCATGGAACCTACTGATGACTACCATGGTCAACCTGACACCGATTACCGTGCTTCACCTATTCCCGATTCTCATGCTGGACCATCGTCACAATCCAAGGCTAAAGACAAAGATGCTACATCTAAGTCCAAGAAATCAAAGAAGAAAAGACGTCATTCATGGCTCGATAATGATGACACTCCTCAGAATGATTGGTTGACAGAAATGGTTCAAGCTCAACCTCCTCTCGAAGAAGAAGAACCCCTTCCTGGTAACACTCTACAGTTCACCCAAGTCATAATGAAGGATCTTCAGATTAACAAACTTACAAAGACGGAGCTCAGAAGAATCAATAGGGATGCACAAGAATTCCTCAAGTCCAGATCCGGAAACAAAGTGGAATACGAATATCATATGCAGAATATAGCTAGTGCAATGTCTGCCAACTTTGACTGGCTAAATCCTGAAGTGAATATCGACCTCAGTTCCAAAAATCATGAAAAACCTTACTTCACTGACTGGACCAAACCATTACCTTTGAAAGGATTTCCAGATAAACCCAAGATACCTTACAACTTCTTCTTCAACAAAGATCTTCGTAACATCCAGCTCACCCAGGAGACATCCAAGAAAAAATATGCTTCCTCACTCACAATCTCAGTACCAGCCGCAAGATACGAAATTCCTGCCATTGAAGAGACCACTCGTATTTTTAGCAACTCCATCGTAGCTTACGACAGAGATGCTCTACACGGAATTCAACACTGGCCAGAACGTCGTCGTCTCGATTATACCAGCAGATTAGGAGAGAAATCATTGGATAATGTAAAGCAGAAATCTAAGATCATCGCTATCTTGGAGATTCAAGAGACGCAACGGTTTAACTACATATTCATGCGTGAAATTGTTGTTAAACGACAAGATGAAAAGAAGTACAAGTTCTCCGAAGCAGACTTTCCAGACCTTAATCTCAATGACATCGAAGACATGTATCTCGAAAAGGTTCAAGGAAGAATGCGTGGATTCGATAGAGAAGTACAGTACAACTTCATGGCATCACTACTTCTTTACATCCGACGATTGATAGTTCAAGAAAGAGTGGAAGATCTTCAGCTTGGAGTGGAAAGTTACCAACAGAAGATCAATTTGACAAAGCCGCAATTCACATTTGATGGAATCTATCAAACGTCACAGTTTACTCTCAACCAAGAACCTTTTGGTTTCACCTACATCAACAGCAAAAAGCTACAAAGCTTCATGAGGTTCTATGAGGTACACAAATTCTGTGATGTTACACTCAAATCCGTTCGTGATGGACTTGTCAAAAGGTTGAATGATGATCGCCGAAAGATAGCAAAAGGGGAACAACCTAGATGGAAATCCAGCTCAAGAAGACAAGTTCGTAACTTTGTCTTAAAGATTGAAGAAAGGTTATTTCGATGGGAACAGATCAGACGACTGGAAAGCTATATCGGTGCCAGACCATCGTTTCCTATCAGAAACTTCGAAAGACCAGAACCTAAGTTCACTGACTTTGATGCTCCACTTCCTGATGAAGCTTAACTTGGTACATTTGATTACTCATTTTTCAATATCAATGGTTTCATTTGATTGAATAATTTTTCATTATGGCTTGTGCACACATAACAGTGTACAACCCGTTCTTGTAAAGAAAGGACCCTGAGGTACACATCAGTGCCTCAATCCTAATATAAGGAGCGAAGGCTTCTTACTTTTGAGTAGAGTTAATCAAACATTTTCTGATTTTCATAACTCTGCTCAAAAGACAAGTATTTCACCTCAATGAGTATTCACTTGTTGAGGGGGAGCACTTGTAAAACTCATCGTTTGAATTACAAAAGTTCTTGTTGATATCTCCCCGTAAGACTCAAAAAGCATATTTTAATCAAAAGTTTATCAAAAACAACATCTCATATGCTATTTTTGAGGGGGAGAAAAAGTGAATGTGATTAAAATATGAAAGTTCTAAGTTGCTTTAAGTCAAATCTCATGTGAGCTAAACTCAGAATTGACCCAGGAATTGATGAAACATAAAAGTTAGTAATCTCAAAAAAACTTATCCTCGATGGGTAATAACATCAAGTTAGTTACTAGAGCTAGTTGTCACCTAAAAGCTGACAATGGAACTCTTTAACTAGCCACGTAAGCGTGTCTCGAAAAGGATTTGTCTTAGTAGAAATGTACCATTTCGAGAAACTTTCTGTGGATTTGACCAGGCCGGGTAATAACTTCAAGCTAGTCTAACTAGTGATGTAAGTGTGTCTCGAATCGGTCAGGTTCACTGAAAGTGGATCAATTCAAAAAGTGCTTGTTCCTCCCGCATGTGCAAATTTATTTAAACACTTATGAGCACATGTGAAGGGGGAGCCCTTCTTAAGTAATCACAAAACTCTCAAAGTGTTAAACAAAATATTTGATAATCACAAACACTTTGAGAGATTTTCAATCAAAGGTTTCTTGGCTATTGTCGGATAATCTTGGTGTTATAAGGTGATTAAGATAGGAAATATAGTCCTATGATCCGCCAGAGCCAGAGGGATCTACCCAAGGACATCACCGTTAGTTAGAATTAGAAGTCCTTAGGTATGATACGATAAAAGGAAAAAAGAATGAAAGGGAAAGAAGGAGTTGAAGAATTAAAAAGAAAAGTAAAGAAAAGGATGAAAAGAAATAGCCCTCCATATGTTCAACCTTAGGGCAGACACCGGGTTCAATTCGTATGCTACTGGTTGTTGCTAAGGCGACGCCGGTATTGAAGATAAAGTCGTCATGGACCCAGTGACGCACTGCACTAAACCTTCTTAACCACTCAAGTTCTCTTAAAAGAGCTTGTTTCATTCTCACGGGGAACCGGTGTAATCTATCGACCTATCTCTTAGAGATGGTTGATATTGAAGCAGGAGACCCCTCCCTAGTCTCCGCATAGGAAACCTAAGTGTGCACTTTTTGAGTCTAGAGCCATGAGATACATCAAAGATCTCTTAGGAACACTTAGTATTTCTACAACTGGTGTTCTACATCAAAGGACACCAGCTATAAATTATCGAGTCCTTCGCAGATCTTAGCAATCTGCCGAGAATGTTTATGAGAGAATTTACATAAGTATTTCTCAATGATTGAACGGAAATCCTGCCAAGGTCAACATCAAACAGCCATGACAGCAGGTCACTTCGGTAACTCCTTGCGGGTTACGCTTAGTGTTTGCGGTGGTTTCTTAGCGGTCTACAGTCGTGGAGTGATCCCCAGCGACTCACCCAGTCATTGAGCTACCTAGTAGATCTCGTAAGCTTCTTCGGAAGTATCTGACATGGGAATGGCCTTGATAAGGGTTAGAAGGAGTCTTCACACTATGCTGTTGACGATCTCTAATTCCTTATCTGTAAGTACTGGATGTTTTATTGCTAACTGTTTACATGCAGGGTCACATCATCTCCATGGCGACGGATTCCACATGCTCATATATACATCTTGAAGTCATCAAAAGCTCCCTCAAAGATCAAAGCAACACAAAGTTCAAAGAAAGATTCTACGCCAAAAAGAAGAATCTACAAAGTATAAAGACTAAAGATCTTATGTGAAAGAAAGGGACTACGTGCATGTATAAGTCAGAATTCAAAGATGTATGAGCATGTTGGAATGGCGGACTACCACCACAAACGCAGAAGTGACGAAAGGCAGACAACTTCATAACATGATCACTATCACAACAACAAAGAACGAAGAACGATGAATGATTCTTATCTCATCAAAGACGTCTCAAGCTATGAAAGTCAAAGATGAAGAAATGACAAAGACGTCAAGCAACCGTGATGACCGACCCTTAGGGGGAGATTGTTGGGATCATAGTTTTTACTATTTTATCAAGTCTCGGTCATTTGTAATAATAGGTTGCTTAAGTTACTACTTACTTTCATTTATGTTATGTTATAAGTTTTTATAGGCTTAAGCTATTGAGTCCATGGGCCTCAAAGCCCACACGAAATCTAAGTAGGGAGGACTAGGAGTGTTGCCCTAGCTCCTCACCTATAAATAGGAGTCTTAGGCTATTGTAAAACTTGGTTGTTTATTTGAAATCATAAGGAAACTCTTGCTCTTATCATTCTCTTATTCAAATATTCATCCCATCCTTATATCTAACTCATTCTTGTTTGTGTGAAATCAATATGGTGACCTAACACTCCATAAAATAAGTACTTTACCCATGAGTCCCAATCGTCCCAAAACAATATGTACAAGGATATGACTCGACTTAGCAACCATGTAATCAATTAGATAGTTAACTTAGGGTTTAACAAATAACAATAATGCACTAAAGATGAGTGCATACACGGAAGGCTAAGGCGATTTGGGTATACATTTAAGTGGGGTGTAACAAATTCTCCCTTTAAGTAAAATGCTTAAAGTTAGAAACGAAAAGATAGGCTCGGAGGGGTGTACTAGGGGTTTCGTGTACTAAAAACGAGTACAACGCTAAGGTGTGGGAAAAATTAATTGACTTAACTAGTCAAGTAATATGACTTAAATGGTCAAGTAATTATGATACGGGCTTAACACAAGGGTGATCCTAATGCCTCTTATCATGTAGTAAATCCTACTACACGAATGTAGTCTCACTAGCGGTCTCGGGATGCATCACTAACGCAAGTTCTAGAATCTAAATGCTACCGGTACACTCATAAGCACTAATAGAAAATGCTTTTCCTATCAAATCTAAAGGCGAACCTCACATATTTGGGTGGAAAATTTTTCTGAATGATACGGTTTTGTGCTAGTCATACAATCTCCTATCCATGAGACGCTTGCTATGGCTAAAGTTTCACTCCTAAATGTTGTAAAAAAATTTAAATTTGGCGCTAAAATTGCACTAACAAGTATTTCTCATAGTTTTATTACACATCTACTATTAAACAAACAAACTCAAGCGAAAGTGTATTTGTAAGGTATCATCATTTTACCCTCCCCTTACACTTAGGATGAACATTGTCCCCAATGTTCAAGTAAAGAATGTAAAAGTGAAAAAGTAAAAAGAATGAAATCAAATACTCCCCTGATTCGCTCGGTATGGATAATAAGGTGGCCAGGTTAGATCTTCCTCCAAGAAAATGAACAATCAAAGCTTCCCTTCCAGAAAAATAAATCATCTTCTTGTCAAACATAACCTGTTAAACCTGAGAAAACAATCACAAAAACCCAAAGCATCAATCCGAACAAAGAAAATTCACAACTAGATGTAATTCCAGACTTAGGAATAAAAACAAAACAATTAAAGATATAATGCTTGTGGAATGAATGTTTGCAGATTTCCTGGAGTTTATAAAACTAAAGAATTAACAAAAACTTTAAGACTCCGGTATAAACAAAACTAGAAAAATTTCCAGAATTTTACACATGACGCCGTCAAGAGTAAACTCATGACGCCGTCAGAAGTGACCTGCAGAAATCTTTATGTTAAGTTTTCGCAAAATTTCTGGAAAAACTTATGTCCTACTTCCTGGAAAATCCTGCAAAACATCATTATGACTCAATACAAGCATTTGACTCTAACAATTACTAATATACATGTTCATTTAATATTGTTGTGGATCATGCTCAATTTCATTCTTATAAACAAATTTGGGTCTCCCCTTACACTTAGCTTTTGCAAAATACCTTTATATGTAATTAAGACGAACTTAAAAACAAAATAAAGCATTTTCACAATTTACTTTGAAACATGAGCCACAAACAACAAAAATAAAACATGCATACGGAAACAAATAAAATAAAATAAACAAAAAAACAAACAAATAAATAAATAAAGCTTGGGTTGCCTCCCAATAAGCGCTTGTTTTTGTTCGAGTCACGAGCCTGACTCTACCCTTATTTAACGGAAATAGGGGAGGTTTTCCCTACACTTAGGATTAAGTGCGGGTGGAAGTAGCGATACACACCCTTAGGGTGGAAATATGCCACGTGAGGTGAAGGGGGTGAGTGAATGGCTTCCTTCATCCTAAAACTACCCAGATAATATTGGTTGATGGGTGGGTCGGTTCCTCTTTTGTCTCCTAGATGTATATCTAAGGATGGAAAGTTGTGTAAAGGTTGAGGTTCCGGTTCATCAACATTAGGAAATTCCCTAGAACTAGGAGTAAGGTTAACACTACAAGTATTCAAACCTATATCCTCAAGTGGTGCCTGGTCCAAGGGTTTTACCTCCATCGGAATTCCTAAAGTTTCTTCTACTTCTTCCGGGTAAGTCACGGGCGGTGTGTGTGCCTCAAATGATGGTTGAGTATTTTGTGGGCTTATGTTATTTACCTCATCATTCCATGTGTCAAGATCACCTATATCCTCATCATGTGTTTTGGTAGGATCTATCCTAAGCATTCTCCTAAGTATCTCACGTGCTTCTCTAGGCATCTCAATTTCTATGTCCGAATCATAAGGATCATCCTCAATATTCTGACTGGTATATACAAATTGCCCAAAAGATTCATCATCTGTTTCTTGAGATTCATCATCATCGATCATAAAACCTAGGTCTTTTTTATCAATGTGATCATGCTCGGCTAGATCCTCCTCAATTGTTTTCTTAGGTAGTGATAAAAGCAAACCTAGTGCTTCATCTAACTTATGATTTGTTGCAACGGCTCTCTCTATAATTCCTTGGCAAACTAGGTCGCATTTCCTATTGGCTTCACTAAAACTAGATCTTAAACATGGAGGTTGTTCATAAGAATCTATCCTAGGTGAAGGCTCATATGATTCATAGGTGTCTCTAAATGAGATATTTTGAACTCTTTGGTGTCTTAGCCGCTCAACCTTATCTTGCAATCTTAGAAGTCTAAGTGTAAAGTCCATTTGAAGCAAATTACAAACAAAATCACAAAGAAAAGATAGACTACGAGAAAGCTACAAAATAAAAAGAAAAAAAAATCTCACTTGATAGGAATCTAATGAGTAGACCTAATAAAAATCAAATTCAACCTAAACAATAACTATTCCCCGGCAGCGGCGCCAAAAACTTGATGCGTTGGAATTGCACCAGGCTTTACCTCTCAAGGGATCTCGAGAAGCTTACAACCCCCACCAGGCAGTATACCTGATCATTGTAGTATATTATAGTGACAAGTACCGGGGGATTGATCGTTCAACTCAGGAATAGTGTCGTTAGGATTGAAATTAATCTAACTAGGTCTAAAGGTGAAGGATGATTCTTTTTATGTTTTTATATTTTATGAAAAGCAAGTAAAAATCTCGGGTATTGGGAGAGTGGGCGGAATTAGTTGCTAATCAACTAACCCAAAAGCTACTAATTAAACTAATAAACAAGAAAATAAACTAACGTTCTACAAGATAAGTGAAACATGTCTGCCTATGATATGTTACTCCTTGCTAGCTATCCAATTCTACCTATTGAATTGTCACACCTTGTTTTAATTGACGAGTTGTATTCCTTAATACCATTCATGGGGTGGCGTACTTACTTCCCCAATCCTATAAGCTCCTACTTCACTCCTATGTCGAACCGGCTAAGAAGCTCCTAACATGGGATCACTAGAATTTGCTCATGCATTAAATACAACCATAAAAACCTAGTACACATCGGTTCATGTTTCTTAAGACGTTCAAGCATGTTACCAATTGGAAGTATGCCAGTTTTCTTAAGCCTAACATCGATATCACCCAATTAAACAAGAGACAATAGGAAACAAGAATTATAAGCTAAACCAATTAGATCTATCGAAGTGTCACACCCTAATTGATGAAGATAGACACAAACATCAACAAGGAATCAATAAGATCTAATCAATTATATACAAGTTTCACATAAACATAAGTATACACAATGTGAATTAGCAAATCATCATCAAAGAAGAGCAAACAACAATGATAATGGAAAACATAATTAAGCTAGAATCATCAAACCAATACATGATGTTTATGGAGTGATTGAAACCCTCTAAGTTGCTGGAAAAACACCTACCTAAACCCAGGAATCGACCTTAGGGTTTAGGGCTTACAAAAAGTGAAGTTATGATGTTATATTTATAGGCTAATTTTCTGTCGGCCCATCTTGACGGCGTCAGCCCGTTACTCTTAACGGCATCATGACCATTTTTCACCAAATTTTAGATCTCTTCGTCCTCTTCGCGTGGGCTTTTGAATCACCTAAATCCGAGTTCGTATGCAAAAGTTATGACCAAAACAATATCAGGTACTCCGCAAGCAAGTTTTGACAAGTTAACACGTGACGGCCTTGGGTGACGCCGTCACGTTTCTTCTGGATCGTCACCACTTTTACTCTTGACGGCGTCATCAAATTGCTCTTGACGCCATCAAGTACTGTTCCTAGCAAGGAAAATCAAGACTTTGCCATTTTCTTCACTTTTATGCTCCAAAAACGTCCAAAATGCTTTCTTTTCCAGAATTCACTCCAAAAGTACCTAAAATCACAAAAGGAACGATTTAGGGCAATATTTGATCAAATAAATTCGAATTCCGGCTTAAATCACCCCCTAAAAATGGTTCATTTTTTGCCTCATCAATTAACATATGTCCGAACCATACAGAAGCCTGGCGCGTGTCATCCACGCGTCAACGCGTGGGTGACGCGTCAGGAACAGATATGGATTCAGAGAATTTTGGCTACCGTTTGTTATTTTATGTGTTTCAAAGGTTTATTTGTCATCATTAAAACATTAAGAGATCTTGATAATGTTGTCTCAACAATCTCCCCCTTTTTGAGTGATGACAAATAAAAACCGAAAGCAAATAAAATTACAAAACGTAGCGAAGACAAAGCGCGCCTTTGTGTAGCTTGCGTCTTGACCTTGCCTTGTAATTTGGTGGAGCCTTTGTTTTTTTTACTTGAGTAGGTCTTCACGCTCTTGATTTCTTTCTCCCCCTTTTGTCGAATAAAAAAGGTGGGACTTCCAATTGAATGGGAAAGTAGCTTGTACATGCACCCGAACGTGCTCCCCCTAGATCGTTGCTCCCCCTTGTTTCAAGGTGAGGATCCATGGGTCAAGAGCCTCACCTTTGCGGTGGCCTAGCTACATAAAACATACAACAACAAGCAATAATGAAGAAAGCCTTACATGTGGAAGTCCAAAATGGGTTAGGTGACTATTTGGATGCTTACAACATGGGTTAGTTCACAATAGTAATGTTATTTGTCCAATATGACCCCAATTACCACTAGTTGAGCATGGTACAAGAATATATGAATTTTTAATTAGTGATTCATGCATTTTGTTCTATAAATACCAACATAGGAAATCATAGCGTAATATCACAATAAACTTAATAAGCATTTTTATTGAAACAAACACCATGTAGGACATATAAGAAGACTAGTATATGATCCTAACACACATTATTCAAACAAGCTTATGAAATTCCTAAGTGAATTCTATTGAAGACTACAAGATTTGTCACTTCACTCTTCATCCCTTTCTTGAAGAATTACCCTAGAGATGTCTTTGAGAATGGCGGCCATCACCAACATATCATTGTTGATGGATTTATGGAGTTCTCTTATCTCCTCACAAATGGAGAGAACATTCCGCTCAATCACATCTTGGGTGGAGCAACATCCACACCTACGGGTATGGTTGTCCTCAAGAGGTTTTGCAAAATCTTCTTCAATCTTATGCCAAATTTCGTCTTCCACCAAACAAAGTGTGACGAAATCTTTGACAATTGGAATCTCCGCACCATTGATGTTATCCCAATCGACAATCTCTTCTTCCTCCCGTGTCATCATTCTTCTACCATCGTCGAAATGGTAGGATGATCCAACGTATTCATCATCAAGATCCATTTTCTTTAGTTTGATTAAGTGTGAGCTTTTATTTTGTGAGATTTGGTCTTTAGAAAGCATGCAAGATTACTCTTCTTATAGATGGATTAAGGTCGTAGTTAGGATTCTTATTTCTTAAAAGTTGGTCAAGCAATCAAGATCAAGGTACTTAGATGCTTAAAAGTATGTTCAACCCATCTAAATCATGTACTATTATCCTTTGGTCACATGTTGTTGGGGAAAATTATTCAAAGAGCTATGAGTGTTTTAGTTTGTATTGAGTTGAGATTGAATGATCTAGATTCTCATACTAGTTCCCACAATTTATTATGCATGCACCATAATTTGTTAAGCCATGCATGAAGTTCTTAATTATGGTTGAATAAGAGAACTTACTAGATTACTACTTCAAGGTTAAATGACGCCATTCATTTTAATTTGGCATGCAACATATATTTATCACATGAAGTGAACATGTAGAGTTAGATGTAATGTTGGGATCATACTTTTGTATTTTTTTAGTCAAGTCTCGGTCATTACATTTTGTAATAGGTTACTTAGTTATTTACTCTACATTGTTTAAGTTACAAGGCTTAGTTTGTAAAGTCCATGGGCCTTAAAGCCCACGTCCAAATGAAAGGAGGGATGAAGGGAGTGTTGCCCTACTCCTCCTCCTATAAATACAAGGCTTATGTAACCTTTTCATTTGTTGGTTATTTGAATATCTTTAAGGAAACTCTTGCTCTTTCACTTTTCACTTGTTCTCATAATCAACCATCTCTTTTCTCATCTCATTTCTATCAAAATCATACAAGTGGTATCATTCGCCTAATAGAGATTGAAGTGGTGTTCTTGGTTCTAACGTGGGGTTTGGACGCTTATTTTTCATCTTTTTGCATTTTTCTTTGTTTCTTTCACTCAAATCTTGAAGCTTGGACAAGTTTCAAGGTTGATATAGTGATTTGAAGCTTAGTTTTTGCATAAAGTTGTGATTTTTTAAGGTTTTTTAAGGTTTTATAGCTTCTTTGATATTGGAAAACTAGTTTTTGGTAGCAAAATCTTCAATAGTTAGTGTTTTCTAAGTATTGGTGAAGTTATTTGATCAAAAGTACCTTATTTCTAAGCATTTTTCTTCAAAAATTTGAGATTTTTCAAGTTTCTGACCAGTTTATGCGTAACTAAAGTGAATAGTATGACTCAAAAGCTGTGAACAGTACTTTTGTCCTTTCTACGAGTAACTTTTGGCCTAAAACCTTTTTCTTACGAGTAACTAAGGTCAAAACCCTTTTCTTACGAGTAACTAAGGTCAAAACCCTGTTCTTACGAGTAACTTTAGTGTTCTACGCCTAAAACCTACGTGTAAGTCTATTTCTACGCGTAAGTTGTGATTCCTACGCTCAAGATTCTACGAGTAAGTTGTGAGTCCTACGCAGAAGACAGATCCTACGCAGAAGTTGCCTCTACGCATAAACTTTACGCATAAGTCAATCTTACGCGTAAGGTTCAGTATCTACGCTTAACTTTCACCAAAGATCTTCTCCTTTTGTTACGGTGACTCAGTACTTCCCTAGCTTGGATAAGTTAGTGGAATACTTCGACTTCAGATATCTTTCAAGCTTGGATAAGTTTGGACGATTTGTTTGTTTAAACCTTACGCATAAGTCTAAACTTACGCATAAGCCTAAGCTTACGCGTAAAGAGAAAACTTACGCCTAAACTCTTTCTTTACGCCTAAACTACTCTTTATGCATAACCTAAAAGTTTACGCGTAAGATTATAGTTACGCGTAAGCATTGAACTTACCCCAGGGATTTTGGACTTAATCAAAGGAACGCGCATTTCAATCTTCTACAAAGATCCATTTCTACACAAGTGTTCAAAGATGTCTCAACCACCTAATTACTACTTCCCTCATACTCAGCAACATCAGCAGTATCAGCAACAACAATACCATCAGCAACAACCGTATCAACAACCTTCACAATCACACGTTCAACAACAACCGTTTAATCCATTACATCATTATCTCATGATGCAACAACACCAAATCATTCCTCAACAACAATCATATCAGATGTCACAACAGAACACTCAGATCTCCTCCAAACAACCTCACTGGTTTGATAGAATGTGTGAAGTTATTACAACTCAACAATCCCGACATGAGGCAGGATCACTTGAAACACCTCCAATGCTAACACCTGGGAACTATGTTCAATGGTCAAGTCGATTCTTACGATTTTTTGAACTAAAGAAACCTCATGGGAAATTCTTGAAACAAGTGATACTTGAAGGACCATTTGAGTGGCCAACAAGATTTGAAGCTGGTGATCCAACTGCTGATCCTCCACGTCCTCCTGGTGATAGACCTCTTCCAGAATCTGCACTCACAGAAGAACAGAAATTACATCGTGAAGCTGATGAATACGCAATGGCTTATATACTTCAAGGTATACCTAATCCAATTTATCGAAGTGTCGATGCTCAGAAGACAGCCAAATCTATGTGGGAACATGTTCATATCCTTATGGAAGGCACTCAATTGAACAAAGATGATATGGAATCCAAACTCTACATGGAATACACAGACATCACAATTGAACCAGGAGGGTCACTTGAATCCTACTATCATTGTTTCACAAATGTGGTCAATGACCTGGAACGTCACAAAATCATAGTACCAAGGATAGCAGTGAACTCCAAATTCGTCGGTAGTCTTGGTCCAGATTGGCATAAATATGTGACATTTGTTCGTCAAACAAAAAATCTTCATGATGCTCCATATGGTTTGTTGTATGATTTTCTAAAACACCATGAACCTGAAGTTGAAAAAGATCGAGCTCTACGAGGAGGATACACACCAACACCAACACCAAATTCTTTGGCTCTCGTAGCTCAATCTCCCTATGCTCCACCACCAATGTCAAATCATGCATATGTTCAAGAGCAGAACTACTTCAGTTATCCACAGTCTTCTACCTCGAACCAAATGGTCCCTTATGATTCATCTCCACAGAATGCTTCTACTCAACTTGTTCCATTAAACAACAATGATGCAGTGTATTACTCAAATTCCAATGACGATGACGATGATGACTTTAATACGTTGAATCAGGGACTTGCTCTTATTGCTCGTGCTTTCAGCAAATTCTCCAACAAAACAAACAACCGTCAACGTTCATCTTCTAACACAAGGAATCAAGCTGTTGTCAATGATGGAAGAGTGGAAATTCAGAATCGTAGCTATGGTCGATCTGGTTCAGGAAGCTCTTCAGGAAATTTTGGGAATGGTCAGAGGTTTAGTAACAATGGAGGGTTTAGGAACAACTCAGGGTCTTCTCAGCAAAGGTTTGAACCAGTTGCAACAAGGAACTCCAACTCAGGGAATGCAGTGTGGTGCTACAATTGTAATGAACAAGGTCATATAGCGACAGCATGTCCCAAACCGAGAACTCGGGGTAGTAAGTTTCACAAGCAGGCATTACTCATGGCTCTTCAAGATGAAAAAGATGGACATTTCCCTGAACAAGATAACAACTTCATGGCAAATGTGAACAATGATGATGACATGGAAGATCTGGAAGCTAATGCAGCTGTGATGCTTATGGCCAACATGCAGGAACTTCAATTTAATGATTCAGGTCCAGTGTATGACACTGACGGCTTGTCTCAGGTACATGACCAAAAAGCATGCCTAATACATGAAATAGCCTCACCCTCTGCTTCTGAATCAGATATGGCGCAAGTTGTTCCATCTAAATCATCTTCATCTTCTCAAACAGATGACCAAATAAGCATAGTTGTCATATTTGATGATGACACAGTTGTTTCATTTGATAATCCTATTGAGAATGATAAACATGATCATTTCGAACAACATGAACCATCATTTGATCCAGACCCTGACCTCATAATGTTATCTAAACAACTGAATGATCAACAATTGCTAATTGCAAAATGCAACGAGAAAAACAAAGTTTTAAAAGAAACAAATGCGGCACTTGCAAGAGATATTGAGTGTTATAAAATACAACTTTCAAGTCAGCAAGAAAAGATTAAACATACACAATGTTTTGAAAAAGCTTTTCAAGAATCTTACAACAAAGAGCAAGATCTTCAGCACAAGATGCAAGATCTAATTCAGACAAACGGAAAGTTGATTTCTAAACTTGAAAGTGAAAAATGTGAACTGAAAATGCAAGTTGAACGTCTTCAAAGAGACCTTTCAAAAATAGAAACAGAATTGTCCAATTGCAAAAAGGAGTTTTGTGAACATAAAATACGAAAAAGAAATTATATAGATGATTTACTCGGTGATATTGTTGATCTTGAAAAACAACTCAAAGAATTTCGTAATATTGTTTACAAACACGGGAACTCAGTCACAACTATTCAGAAATTTACTTTAAAACCGAGACCCGATAAAGGATTTGCACTTGGCGATTACAACTCAATGTTTCTTCACACGGCTTTCAAAGAAATTCCTAAAATTTACAGTATGGACCATTTGCTTGATAATACGATTGTGCGTGCTGTTGTTTTTGATACTGAGGAAGAAGAAGAACTTGAAGACGAGAGTCGATCAAAAATGAGTTATGTTCAATATTGGACACCATATGACTATTCAAAAGCTCCACCTCTTTCTAAATCTTTTGTTACTCAAAAGGAAATACCTGAGAAATCATGGTTTGTCGAAGAGTCATATGTTTCATCCTCTAATGCGGCCCCTGTCCAAACTGTAGCACAATAAATGGTCCTTTACCATCATCCGGTGAACTTACACCATTACCAAAAACTTGTCGTGTCTTAAATTATTTCAAAACATTTATGGAAGACATCGAAATTTTGGAGGAAACAATTGCACGTAATTCTGAAATAAAAATTGAAACTTTTCAATCCGCTTACGAGCGAGAAAAAAGAGATATTTTTCAAAAACAAATGTTGCCAATTGTCAAACACCTCCGTCTCTGTGCTACACGTTGGGATCAGGAACTTCAAAATGAGGTGAAAAATATGATAAACGTTTTCAACTCTACTGAAAATGAGATTTTGGTTCAAAAGCAAAGAAATAGAGTTTTAAAAAATGATGTTGATCGACTCTTGGAACAAGTTCTCAATGCTGATAGTTTGTCTGTTATCATGAATGATCTCTATAAATCTGGTACTTCTATGCTTATGGATGATCTTTGTGTTGATAATAACTTGTTGAATGTGGAACTTGAGACACTCAAACTGGAAAATGATAAGCTAAGAATTAAAAATGATGATGTGACAAAACAATTTTCAAAAGAAATTTGTCAACTCAAACAAAGGCTTGAATGGTGTCAAGCTCAAAGTCTTGAAATGGAATTGAAGCTTCAAAGTCAAAATGTTTCAAACTCTTGTCAGATTTGCAAAAACAACGAGTCTTTAAAAAGTCCGTGTCTCCGATACGAGAAAGAAATTGCGGATTTAAAAATTGAAAACGCCGAATGGCAACAAAACCGCGATGACATCAAATATTGCAATGGTTTACTTGAGTCTGAAATCCAGGATAAAAATCACATCATCATCGATTTGAAAGAGAAAATTAAGCTACTTCAAAAAGGAAAAATGGTTGACACCACGGTGATAGCACCAGGAATGTATCAATTAGACAAAACTTCTACAAGGAATGTTGTTCAAAATACTAATGTTGGTAAATCCACTTCTACAGGACTAGTCTCCACTAATAGAGTTAGCAGACCCAAGCGAAAAAGTAAAAAGAAGAATAGGCTCTAGCAACGTAAAAGAGGATCACTAGAAGCTCAAGGAGTAGAAGACCAACTTAGGAACTTGAATAAAACTCATGTTGCATCAGATTTAGATTCTAATCTGGCAAATTGTAATCAAAATCTAAATGTAACGAATGATGAACCTTTGAATGTTTTGAATATTAATGCATCTTGTGTGTTTTGTCGTAAAAGTGTATCATCTGGTGATCATACAAAATGTATAGCTAATTCTCTCATTAATCGTCATAAGAAACGTAGGACACGCATTCCTTCTAGGCCCACTACTGCCTCTAAGTCTAACTTAGGAAAGCCGCCTTCTACGGTTTCTAATGATGTTGAAGTTACCCCCATAGGTGCCGAGAACAAATCTAGGAATCAGCCACCTACTAGTGCATTTAACATTAAGAAAGCAAGAACTAGTTGGAATTGGCAACGTTGGTTACAACACAAACCAGACTTTAAATGGATCCCTAAATTGTTGAATACATGTGCTTCTAACCAACAGGAACCCGCAGTTTCTTTGGGTTCCACCCTTACTTCTGTTCCATTCGTGTCTTCTTCTTGTGATGCAGGTGGTACAGATTGTTCTCTGGATTGTTGATAGCGGATGCACCCGACATATGATAGGCATACTCAAACTGTTACACAACTTTGTCTCAAAGTTTATTGGTACTGTCAGATTCGGGAATGATCATTACGCTTTAATCATGGGATATGGTGACTATGTCAGTGGGAACATTGAAATCAGTCGTGTTTATTATGTGGAAGGCCTTGGACACAACCTTTTCTCTGTTGGTCAGTTTTGTGATGGGGATCTAGAAGTCGCATTTCGTGAGAAAACCTGTTTCGTTCGTGACTTACAAGGAAAAGATCTAATGTCTGGCTCACGTGGTTCTAACCTTTATACAATATCAATGTCAGATATGATCGCTACTTCTCCGATATGTCTTCTCTCCAAAGCAGAATTGACTAAATCTTGGTTATGGCACAAACGTCTTTCGCACTTGAATTTCAAAACCATGACTGACCTTGCTCGTTATAAACTTGTTGATGGATTTCCAAGATTCTGCTTTACCAAAGATCACTTATGTCCAGCCTGTGAACAAGGAAAAAGCACTCGTGCTCATTTTCCTAATAAACCTGAGCATAGTACGAATCATGTGTTACAATTGCTTCATATGGATTTGTGTGGCCCGATGCGTGTTCAAAGTATCAACGGTAAACGCTACATACTAGTAATTGTGGATGACTACTCCAGATGGACTTGGGTTTATTTCTTACGAAGTAAAGATCAGGCTCCTTCAATGATCATCACCTTTCTCACTAAAATTCAAGTTCAGCTTTGCAATACGGTACGAATAGTCAGAACTGACAATGGAACTGAATTTAAGAATCAGACACTTCGGTCATATTTTGAGAAAGCGGGAATTGAACATCAAACATCTATTCCTAGAAGCCCAGAACAGAATGGAGTTGTTGAAAGACGCAACAGGACGTTAGTGGAAGCTGCTAGAACTATGTTGATTAATGCTCAATTACCAGATTACTTATGGGCGGAAGCTGTTTCAACCGCATGTTACACCCAAACCCGTTCCATGATTACTAAACGCCATCGCAAAACACCTTATCAAATTGTTCACAAAAGAAAACCGAATATCGATTACTTTCATGTATTTGGAGCACTTTGTTATCCAAAAAATGATCGTGATGATTTAGGTAAACTTAAAGCAAAGGCTGACATCGGAGTGTTCGTTGGATACTGTGAAAATTCTAAAGGTTTTCGGATATGGAATCATCGAACAAGGGAAATTCAAGAAACCATTCACGCTAATTTTGATGAACTCACACAACTGGCTTCTGAGCAACACAGCTTAGGACCCGAATTCAACTGTCTTAACTCTCTGGAATCTTCGGCTGAACCATTGCCACTCAACCGCAAAGAATTGGAAACCTTGTTTGCTCTACTATTTGATGATACAATTGAATACCGTTCTACTAAGGTCTCACCAAATTCCGCTGCTCAACCTGAAAACATTCCAGTACCAGACTCACCTCAACAAACTACTACAAGTGTTGAGAGAAACGGTCCTCCAATTGCATCACCATCTACAGCAGAACAAATTGTTTCTAACTCCCACCATTCAGCTGAAGATCCCACACCACAATCAGTTCCACAACCCGCAGTGCATGATCCTGATGCGTTCTTTAACCCATTTACACTGGCTCCTACAGTTCCTGATATAGCTGAATCGTCAACACGCAATTTGGATCCTGCTAACATGCGAGATACTTATCAACTACACCCTTCCACACACAAATGGACTCGAGACCATCCACTAGTTCATATTATTGGCCATCCAGATGCACCTATCATGACAAGACAACGACTTCACACTGATGGAGAAACTTGTATCTATGCACTCATAGTTTGTCACGAAGAACCTAAGAACATTAAAGAAGCAATGACTTATGACAACTAGATTGAATCTATGCAAGAGGAATTTCAGCAATTCATAAGATTAGAAGTCTGGGAATTAGTTGAAAGACCTGACGGAGTCTTTGTCATCGGGTTAAAATGGATCTGGAAGAATAAGCTTGATGCAGAAGGAACGGTCATACGTAACAAATCACGCCTGGTAGCGAAAGGATACTCTCAACTGGAAGGACTTGATTTTGCTGAATCCTTTGCTCCAGTGGCTAGACATGAAGCTGTTCGGATCTTTTTGGCCTATGCTACACACAGGAACATGGTTGTTTACCAAATGGATGTGAAAACTGCATTTCTTAATGGAGAACTACGTGAAGAAGTGTATGTGAGCCAACCTGACGGCTTCGTTGATCCTGAGCGTCCTAACCACGTTTACCGACTCAAAAAGGCACTCTACGGACTTAAGCAAGCCCCATGGGCATGGTATGACAAACTGTCCACCTTCTTGCTGGCCAATAAATTTTCAAAAGGATCAGTGGATCCAACACTATTTACAAAAACCTACGGGGAGGACTTACTTGTTGTTCAAATATATGTCGATGACATTATTTTTGCCTCAACAAAAAGAAGTTACTCTAATGATTTTGCAAAATTAATGAAAGATAATTTTGAAATGTCCATGATGGGTGAACTTTCGTTCTTTCTAGGACTACAAGTTCATCAATCACCCCGTGGAATTTTTATAAATCAGTCCAAATATGCTCTTGAAATTTTAAAGAAACATGGAATGATGACCAGTGATACTTATAATACACCAATGGGCTATACCACAAAACTAGATGCTGATTTACATGGGACTCCTGTTGACCCTACCAAATACCGAAGTATGATTGGGTCACTCATGTATCTCACAGCTAGTAGACCTGATATAGTATTTGCTGTCTACATGTGCTCTCGCTATCAATCCAAACCAACTGAAAAACACCTCAGTGAGGTCAAAAGAATCCTTCGATACATAAAGGGAACCATTAACTTGGGAATCTGGTATCCGAAGGATTCTGGTTTTGAACTAATTGCTTTTTCAGATGCTGACCATGCAGGATGTTTAGACACACGCAAAAGTACATATGGTGGATTACAATTTCTCGGAGACAAAATTGTGTCATGGCAATCAAAGAAGCAGGACTGCACATCACTGTCGTCAACAGAATCTGAATATGTAGCCATGTCTGCTTGTTGTGCTCAAGTCATCTGGATGAGATCACAACTTAAGGATTATGGCTACCTATTCAATAAGATTCCTATCTACTGTGATTCAAAGAGTGCAATTGCTATCTCCTGCTACACAGTACATCATTGCAAATCCAAACACATCGATCTCCGATATCACTTCATCAAAGAGCATGTGGAAAAGGGTACCGTTGAACTTTATTTTGTTGGGACTGAGTACCAATTGGCGGACTTACTGACTAAATCCTTAGCACCATCAAGGTTTGCTAGTTTAGTTCACCAAATTGGTATGCGATGTTTGATTCCAAAGGATCTGGAAAAGTTTTTAAAACATAATTGATCGTCAAACATCATAACTATCTTTGTACATATTCTTTCAAAAAAATGCAAGTATAAACCATCTCTTTCAACACTGTTTTATAAAATGTCTTCAATTATTTAAAACAAGTGTTGAGGGGGAGGAAAAGTAATTTTTTTCAAATTTCTCAAAATATATTAACTTTTATACTTGCATTTTACCAAAAATAAATACGTTTTATCAAAAGTGTTGATTCAAAAAGTGTTTCGGGTTACTCTCCTTAACCCATATAATAAATTTTTCAGTATTTTTTGACTACGGTCTAAGGTCGAGGGGGAGTACCACAAGTTGTTCTTATCATGTCTTGGTGTTAAGTAACGAAAGTTATATGTGATAAAGTGTTTAGGCATTAGGAGTAAATGTTTCATGAGGTTAAGGGGCCAATCTTGCCAAACAATGAAACTTGTTTTAACTATGGTCAAAACCAATATTGACCGGTCATTTACTACCACTGCAACACATTTACTTTTCACAACCACCACCATCAACGATCCACAATCACTTGAATAATCTGTTCATCAATCTTCTAATCTGTAAGTGTAAACATGTTTTGATCATTATTTCAAACAAGGGTTTTAAATTTCACATTAATCCAACGGTTTAATCTGTGTCAATCGCTTAATTAGATCTAGGGTTATGCGTAATCATGTACCCAGAAATTTGTGGTTGTTATGGTTTAATTGGTTAGTGGGAAAGGATCCTTAGATGATTATGAACATGATTCTTAACTCCTATCGTACCCAGATTCACTCAATCGATTAGTTTGGAATTAGGGTTCATACAAATCATTTAGGGGTTCTTGTGTTTGTGCGTTTAGATTGTAATTGATGATGGGGATTGTGTTGTTATATGTCTAAGATCATGATATTATGATTTAATTGTATCAGTAATTTGTCTTGTTCATGAATCAAAGATTTAGGGGTCGTACACACTTGCAATTATGATCTTTTGTTTTTGTGGTCAATTAGTGTTATAACTTGGACCATAAGCTCCTTAGGGTGTTAGAAACACTTGCCCTAAACTTACAACAACCCAGAATCATGTTTGATTGTGATAATGATTGTGTGTTCATACGTTTCTACGCGTATCTCATATAAATGCATGTTTACGCATAAAAAATGGGTATTAAGTGTGTTAATATGAGTATTGATCAGTGGTTGTGTATTTTACACTTTCAGGAATCAAACAACTCTAATTACGCAAGGTGATTTTCTGGAAAATAGCATGTTTACGCGCAAGTGGTTCATCCTATGCGTAAGATTGAATCTTACGCGTAAGATTCGACATGTGGACAAACCTTGTCTTGGATAAGACAAGGTTTACGCTTAAATGATAATTCTTACGCATAAGTTTTGACTTACGCACAAGTCTTGAACTTACGCATAAGTCATAACCTACGCATAAGTTATATCTTACGCTTAAGTGCAATCCTTTGCATAAGCTCAATTCCTACGCCTAAGATTTTATCCTACGCGTAAGATTGATCCTACGCATAAGATTCACCTTACGAGTAACATATAAGTTTACGCGTAGATTTTGCACTTACGCCTAATTTCACTTCTTACGCTTATGTCATGTTACGCGTAGATTTTTCATGTTACGCGTAAACTTGTCCAAATCAAGAATTTTTCTAAGTGTTGTAAAATTTCCAAAGTGTAACTTCTTGTAATGATAAACTCATGTTGTAACTCAAATGTTATAAGTTTCTACCATGTGATAAAACACAAGTTTGTCATATATCAAAGGTTTTCACACACACAAACACCCACTGATCAATATATAATATGCAAATCAAGTAATCTTATGTCTGAGCTAACACTGTAACCATTGCCATGTTTGTATTTTTTTTAATCTATTCAGATGGCAGAACACAATGACGTTCCATACGGACCAGAACCCGAACCTAAGCTTTCATGGGAAGAGACATTCCCAGATGATTACACCAGGAAGATTGGAAAGAACAACCTCCGAATCAACTTCAACAAAATCACTTGCAACGAGTCCTCATGTATTGTTGCAATGGATGCTCTTCTATATCACCCCAACAAGCTGTTGTTCACCAAGTCTGCCTCAGTCTCCTGCTTCTACATCCACCAGTTTTGGCATACACTCTAGCTAGATCTTGGGGAGGCTTCCTTCACCTGTATGCTTCATAACCGTCAGGTCACTGTGGACATTGACTTGCTTAGGAATGTTCTTGGGTTACCAGAACTCGGCCCAGATGAAGAATATGTTCAAGTACCCACCGAAGAAGAGCTGATAGAGTGGTTACGGGATATTGGCTATGACGAATCGGAAGAAGTTATTACAAGACATTCTAGGGTCAACATTAGGTATCTTCCACAACCATGGAGAACCCTATACATTCTGATTGCCAAGTCCTTGTCTGGCAGAGATATTGGCCACGAACACCCAAAGCTCCAACACCTCAAACTCTTCTGGGCAGTGGCTAATGTGAAGAAAGTTGATTATGCCAGTATCATTTAGGAAGACCTTGTGTGGCACATTCAACACAAGACCACCAACATTCCATTTGTCCGCTTCACAAAACTACTCATCGAAAGCTTCCTTCGTGAGTATGACGATATCCCACAGAGACTTGATGACAAAGATAAGAACACGTTTAGAAATGAAGATACTCTCAGAGTCATCAAGAGACTTGACACCAGCACACGCAAGCAAGGAAAGAAACTTCCCGATTGTCTCTTGAATGCCAAAGTGAAGGCTTGCACGAATTACAAGTATTACCTTCAAGCTCTTGAAGCTGAAAAAGTTGGTTTCTTGGATGAAGTTCAACCATTTAAGGGTAAGACAGGTACCAAGACTAGGAGCTCCGGCAGTTCTACCAAGTCTAAGAAGAAGAAAGGTACTCTCAAGAGAAGGACTCCTGCCAAGAAGCCTGCATCCATTCCTGAACCTGGGTGGTTTCCCTCACCACAATCTTCTCCAAAACCTGCTGACTCTGAACAAACCGAATCCGACGAAGGTCCAGTGTATAGAGAAGCTTATGCTAACATTGATAAGGAAGTGAATCTTGATGACATTGACGATAAGGATTTGACGTTCGAAGATTGGGAAAAGAATATTGACGAATTTGCTGATCATGCTGAATACCCAGCATATCTCAATCAAAGACCGTTCACTGAAGCTCAAACAGTTTTGGAAGAAGAAAGGATTAGGAGAGAGAAGATGAAGGAACCAGTAACTGCTGAACAAGAGTCTGTAGGCCTTTCAGTTGAAGAAGAAAATGAAAGGGCTCTAAATCTGGGTCTCCTCCACAGCCGAATTGATGCATTCAATGCTGATCTACCTCCACCTCCAGTGTTCTCTCAAACCACCGAAGTAGGCGGATCAAGCAGTATTCCTGAGCCTACCACGGGGATCAACACAGACTTGGTCGCTTATGACAATCCCTCGGTATCTCCCACAGACATTGAAATGACTAATGCTACAGCAATGGGAGAAGAAGAAGAGGAAGATCCCATGGATACTGATGCTCAACGGTTGATGACTGTAGAAGAAATGGAGCTTAGAGAAAGGGCTCAGGAAGAGGAATTAAAGAGAAAACAGGAAGCTGAAGAAGCTAGGCTTGAGCAGCTTGCACAAGCCAAACTGGAGGAAACTATCAGAATGGAAGAAAGTAGGAAGGCTGAAGAGGCAGCCAAGCTGGCTGAAGAAAAGTTGAAAAGAGAAGAAGAAGCCAAGCTTGATGAAGAACTAAGTCTCAAGGCCGAAGCTGAAAGACTGGCTGAAGAACAAAGGTTGGAAGAAGAAGCAGCCAAAGCAAAGAAAGTTGATCAACCCGAACCACAAAGAGGAGATGACAAAGACCTTACCACCATTATTGAATCCTCACAGTCATCACCTCCTGCATCCGAATCTACTCACGACAAATCAATCAAGAAACCAAGCACCAAAGCCTCTGCTGCATCTAAGTTACTAAAGTCAGCATTCAGAAGAGTACATGAAAAGAAGAAAAGCAGACTGGAAGATCAGGTTGCAACATTAGTAACCCAAGTTGCTGAATTGACGAAGCTGAATTCAAACGTCCAAGAGCTGCAAGATAAAGTTGATACTTTCTTAGCTAAAGACGTACAAGAGAACTTGGAAGCCACATTGGCTGCTCAAGCACAAGAGTACATGGCACAACACTTAGTTGCTGAGTTGAAAGATCTGCTAGCACCCATGAGAGATGAACTCACCAAGTTCGCAGAGCAAGCTGTCAAGAAAGTAATCCGATCGACCACATTTACTCTTCGAGCTGACAAGTCTACTGTTCCACTACCAGGGCTATCTATGGATGAATTAGAAGCTCAACTCTTGGACAAGCTGGCAAGCAAGTTCACCTTGACTCCTGAAGAAGCCAAAGTCCTGGAAGCATTGAAAGACAAGATGACCAAAGAGACTTGCAGCACAGAGGTGGACAAACTGAAACGTCCAAGAGATGATGAAGACAGGGATCCTAATTCTCAGGTAAAGAAATAGAAACAAGCCGAAGGACCCTCATCTCAATCTAAAACACCGGTCATCCCTCCAACAACAACAACTTCCTCACAACAACCGAAGGCATCAGGTTCTGCTCCCAAGGCACACGACCACTTTGAATACACCGGTGGTGACGAGATTCCTCAACCCGATAAAGTTCCAGAACCGTCCTCCAAGAAGAAGAAGAAAGAAAGGAAAGGAAAGCATCATCAACCCAAACCGGACACCTCACCAAAAGGCACAGAACCAAAGAAACCAAAAACCGTCCTTAAATGGCTAGACCAAGATGATAGTGCCGAATACTCCTGGTTTGAGAAGATGATCAATTCGCAACCACCACGTGAAGATAATCAAGAACCTCAAGATGGTCGAACGGTGGAATACGCTCAATTAATTCAGCAAAAGTTTCAGATGAAAAAGATGAATAATAAAGAGCTGCGAAGAATCAAGAATGATGCTTTCAATCTTCTGAAAGACCGGTCTGCTAACTCAATCGAACTTGAGTATCATCTGGAAAATATTGCTCGAGCTATGTCAAGCAATATTGACTGGATCAATCCTGAATCTTATGTCGATCCGGTCACAAGGAAAACCGCACCCTACATTACTGACTGGTCCAAACCACTACCGATGATTGGGAAGCCTAAGGAACCGAAGATCCCGTACAAGTTCTTCTTCAACACAGACTTGGAATTTCTGAAACTTGGCAGCAAGATTGAGAATAAGTACGTTACCTCACTCGCCTTTCTCCCTGCAGCTCGATATCTCAACAATGCCATCGAAGAAGAAGCTTCAGCATTATTCATTGATAAAATTGTTGAATATGACCGGAACGCACTTTACGGTATACATCATTGGCCAGACAACCGGGCACAGTACTATCGAAGCAGCAGACTTAATCAGACGATGGGCGATGTGGCAAGTGATTTGAAGATAGTCTCAAGTCAGTTCATTTCGACTGTCACTCACTTTGGGTACCCCTTCCTCAGCAAAATCACACTGAAAAGACTTGATGAAAAGGAGTACGATATTTCCGAGTCAGACTTTCCACGACTACTTCTCGGTGACATCGAAGACATGTACCTGCTCAAAGTTCAAGGAAAGATGTGTAACTTGCCTAAAGAGATGCAGCTTGCCTTTATCCAAGCTCTCCTAATCTTCATCAGGCAGATAGTCATTAGAGAAAGAGTTGAAGATCTTCAATTGGGAGTGGAAAGTTATCAGAAGAAGCTCAATCTCACCAAACCCAACATGTTCGACATCCCCGACCTTCAACATCTACCTCAATACACCTTGATCAGGCAACCATTCGGGTTCACTTACCGCAGTGTCAACGGTCAAAACTGCTTCATGGGCTACAAAGAATTACATAAGTTATGTGATGAAACCTTGATGTTTGTCAGAGATGGAATCAAAAGCAGAATCAATGACATAGCACTGGGGAAATCCAAAAGATGGAACACCGATGAGACCAGGGATGCACGCAGATTCATTACAAGGATTGAGAACCGGTTGAAGCGCAGGGATCAGTTCAGGAGATTGGAAAGCTATGTTGGAGGAAGAACAAAATTTCCGGTGTTGACATTTCAGAGACCTGATTGGTAGAAAATTGTAAGAGTTTGATTTGATTTGTCAATAATATACCTCATAATGGCTTGTGCACGCATTACAGTGCACAACCCAAACTTGTAAAGAAAGGACCCTGAGGTACGCATCAGCGCCTCAATCCTAATATAAGGAGCGAAGGCTTCTTACTTTTGAGTAGAATTAATCAAATGTGTTATGATTTTCATAATTCTGCTCAAAAGGACAAGTATTTCACCTCAATAAGACCTAATCACTTGTTGAGGGGGAGCACTTGTCAAAACAAAATACTTTGTTCAAAATCAAAAGTTCTTGGTGAATCTCCCCATAAGACTCAAAAAGCATATTTTAATCAAAAGTTTAACAAAAACAACATCTCATATGCTATTTTTGAGGGGGAGAAAATGAAAAAAAATGATTAAAATATATGAAGAAAAAGCTGAAAGTTGTATCTTGTGCGAGCTAGACTCAGATTCACCCAGGAATTGACGAGACAATAAAAGTTAGTAATATCGAAGGACTTATCCTCGACGGGTAATAACATCAAGTTAGTTACTAGAGCTAGTCGTCACCTAAAAGCTGACAATGTATCTCTTTAACTAACCACGTAAACGTGTCTCGAAAAGGATATGTCTTAGTAGAAATGTACCGTCTCGAGAAACTTTCGGTGGACTTGACCAGGCCGGGTAATAACTTCAAGCTAGTCTAACTAGTGATGTAAGCGTGTCTCGAATTGGTCTTGTTCACGGAAAGTGGATCAATTCAAAATGCTTGCTCCTCCCGCATGTGCAAATTTATTATATACTTATGAGCACATGTGCAGGGGGAGCCCTTCAAAAGTGTACACAAAACTCTCAAAGTGTTAACCAAAAGTTTGATTATCACAAACACTTTGAGAGATTTTCAATCAAAGGTTTCTTGGCTACTGTCGGAGTTATAAGGTGATTAAGATAGGAATATCCGTCCTATGATCCGCCAGAGCCGGAGGGATCTACCCAAGGACATCTCCCATAGTTAGAATTAGAATTCCTTAGGTATGATACGAAAAAAGGAGAAAAGAATGAAAGGGAAAGAAGGAGTTGAAGAATTAAAAAGAAAAGTAAAGTAAAGGGTGAAAAGAAATAGCCCTCCATATGATTCAACCTTAGGGCAGACACCGGGTTCAATACGTATGCTACTGGCTGTTGCAAAAGACAACACCTGTATTGAAGATTAAGTCGTCATGGAGCCAGTGACGCAATGCACTAAACCTTCTTAACCACTCAAGTTCTCTTAAAAGAGCTTGTTTCATTCTCACGGGGAACCAGTGTAATATATCAACTTATCTCTTAGAGATAGTTGATATTGAAGCAGGAGACCCCTCCCTAGTCTCCGCATAGGAATCCTAGGTGTGCACTTATAGAGTCTAGAGCCCCGAGATACATCAAAGATCTCTTAGGAACACTTAGTATTTCTACAACTCGTGTTCTACATCAATGGACACCAGCTGTAAATTATCGAGTCCTTCGCAGATCATAGCAATCTGCCAAGAACGTTTATGAGAGGATTACTAATGTATTTCTCAATGATTGAACGAAAACCCTGCCAGGGTCAACATCAAACAGCCCTGATAGCAGGTCACTTCGGTAACCCCACAAGGGTTACGCTTAGTGTTTGCGGTGGTTCCATAGCGGTCTACAGTCGTGGAGTGATCCCCAGCGACTCACCCAGTCATGAGCTACTTAGTAGGTCTCGTAAGCTCCTTCGGGAGTATCTGATATGGGAACGGCCTGGATAAGGATTAGAAGGAGTCTTCACAATATGCTGTTGATGAGCTCTAATTCCTTATCTGTAAGTACTGGTTGTTTTATTGCTAACTGTTTACTCGCAGGTACCTCACTTCCATGATGGTAGATTCCAACATGCTCATACATACATCTTGAAGCATATGATAGCTCCCCTAAAGATCTTAATAACACAAAGTTCAAAGAAAGATTCTACATCAATAAGAAGAATCTACAAAGTATAAAGACTAAAGATCTCAGTGTATGCAAAGGAACTTCTTGTACGTGAAAGTCTAAGTCCAAAGATGTATGAGTATGTTGGAATGGCGGACAACCACCACAGACGCAGGAGTGACGAATGGCAGACTACTTCATAACACAATCACTACATCATCACCAAAGAACAAAGACACAGAGCAAAGTATATTCATTATCATTCAACCATTTTGAAGAAGTCTAGAGTTTTACATGTCACAAGTCAACAACAAAGATGAAGACGTCAAGCAACCATGATGACCGACCCTTAGGGGGAGATTGTTGGGATCATACTTTTGTATTTTTTAGTCAAGTCTCGGTCATTACATTTTGTAATAGGTTGCTTAGTTATTTACTCTACATTGTTTAAGTTACAAGGCTTAGTTTGTAAAGTCCATGGGCCTTAAAGCCCACGTCCAAATGAAAGGAGGGAGGAAGGGAGTGTTGCCCTACTCCTCCTCCTATAAATACTAGGCTTATGTAACCTTTTTCATTTGTTGGTTATTTGAATATCTTTAAGGAAACTCTTGCTCTTTCACTTTTCACTTGTTCTCATAATCAACCATCTCTTTTCTCATCTCATTTCTATCAAAATCATACTTGTGTTTACAAAATGGTGACCTAACATGTAAACTTTTCAACACAAATGTGAATTGTGATCCATAATTTTATCTAATCTTGGTAACTTGACATAATTAACATAATCAAGTTTTTACGAAGATATTTTATGTCAAACTTTCTCGTTCATCACACATAGTATAGACATGTAGAATTTAGAATATTATCAGTCATCATTAGAATAATGAGTTGATTAATATTTTTCTTCTCGGAAATTATGCAACAAAACTTCCTTCCTTGCCTTCACATAAGTCCTAGTCACATAAATACATAAGCTCTAAGAGCACCTAAAGGACTTGCAAATGACTCTTAGACATCTTATTCTATCTTAAAGGATTGTTCTCCTAAGATGCATGTCAACTACGATCATCTAGACATATCCCAAATCAAATTGGACTTTTGAAAAATGTCATACCAAAACTTAAACTTATTTATTTTGTGACCTAAGAGTCCTTTTATTCAAGTCACCAATGACTTGTTCAATAGGATGACCTCTCACTTCTCTCAATTCCTTAGGATTGCCTTCATCCGAATAATTAACTTGTAATGACGACGACCTTTCTTGATTTTGAACTATATGTTCATTGACCACATCATCTTCTACCGAAGGAGATGACTTAGGCTCAAGCATGCTCTCATCAAACATTACATTAAGAGATTCCTCAATCCTCATTGTGTCCTTGTTAAGCACTATGTATGCTTTGCTAGTTTGAGAGTATCCTAATAATACACCTTCATACGAATTTGGGTCGAATTTGGTTAGATACTCTTTGGTGTTAAGTATATATACTTTGCAACCAAAAACCCTAAAGTACTCTAAGGACGGTTTTCTATTCCTAAGAATTTCATATGGAGTTTTATTTATGGCTTTTCTTATGTGGACTCTATTAAAAATATAACATGTGGTATCTAAGGCATGACACCAAAACTTTTGTGGAATGGATTGCTCTTCAAGCATTGCACGACTCATCTTTTTTAACTTACGATGTGTTCTTTCAACAATCTCAAGCGATTAAGAAGTGAACGGGTCCCGATAAGTTATAAGATATTCTATGTTGTTCACAAAAGCTTCCAAATTGCATTTTGTCAAAATCACTAATATTATTTGTTTTTATTGAAATAATAGAACAATCAAGTAGGTTTTCAAGTTTCTTTCTTAAAATATCAAATTTATTTAAGACTCCATCCTTATTCTCTAAAAATAACACCCAAGTGTAATTTGAATAATTATCTACAATCATCAAAGTGTAGAAGTTTACTCCATAGCTTTGAATTAGATATGGTCCATGCAAATCTAAGTGCAATAATTCTAACACCCTATTAGTTGCCACTTCATTCTTACTCCTATTATTTGCTTGTCCTTGACTCCCTAGACATGTATCACAATAATGTCTCTCAAAACTAAACTTCGGTAAATTCCTTACTAGCTCATTGGAAGCTAGATTTTGTACTAACCTCGTGTTGGCGTGACCTAACCTCCTATGCCAAAGCGTTGAGTAATCCACCATGGATGTAAGACATATGTGTTGTTTGGAGTTATCTCCCAACTTTCATGTGTACAAGTTATTCCTCCTATCACCTTTAGCTAATACAATACCATTTTTACTAATAGTACAATCTACTTTAGTAAATTTAACTTCACAATCATCATCACATAATTGACTTACACTAATCAAATTAAAGCTTAAGCCCCTAACATGCTCAACATTGGTAATTTCTATGGAGTCATGAAGGACATTACCTTTTCCAACAATTTTGCCATTAAGTTTGCTCCCAAAAAGGACTTGATTGCCGTTATACGCCATGTATGAAGTGAACAATCTTCTATTCTCGGTCATGTGTTTAGTACAACCGCTATCCACTATCCACTCATCCAGTTGTAGATCACGTTTGAGACAAACCTACAACAAAGACACAACTCATGTTTTTGGTACCCATTGCTTCTTGTGTCCATTTTGGTTAGCATTTAAGATGCCCAAGTTGAACATTCTTGGGTCTTGAAGTAAGACACATAATCTTTCAATACCAAAGCTAGAGAAAGCGGACCAAGGGTTATTTTGAAAATTATTTTGGTTTTGATAACTTGGTCTATAGTTTTGATGATTTTGCGTAAAGAAACTTTGGTTTGGGTAGGAGTTTTCTCTCCTTTGATAGTTGTTGTGTTGATATTGAAATGACCTTTGATTATAATTATGAAAGTTTCTTCTTTGATTATTTTGAAATGAAGTTCTTTGGTTGTATGAAGTAGTAGGTCTCATTTTAGGTGTAGATAAAAGTGGTCTATTATTAACTCGAGGTTGTGCATATCCAAGACCATTACGGGAACCCGAGTTATAACTTTGTTTTGGGTTTCCCCTTCTTGTAATGAGTGCTTGGTTGTCTCGAGTATTTGCAAAAGGAGCTTGAGAAGAAGTTGGTTTAACAAAAGTATTTGACGATGATCCAATTTTTCTCAGAGACCTGGCTGGTTGATGGCGCGTCGACGCGTTGCTCACCGCGTCTGGCTTGGAGATTTGTGGATCTTCATTTTGACTTGATTTAACAAACAATATTGGTTTTGTTAGACTTTTGGAAGTGGTTTTATCATGTTTTAAAAATCCAAGACCTTCCTTATCTTGGGATACCTTTTGACGACTTATTATTTCTTCTAAATCATTAGTACTCTTTTTATATTTTTAAAAACTCAAGGAATCCTTTGGAAGTTTAGATACTTTGTCATTCAAAGAGTTAACCTTAAGTGTGAGTTCCTCACATCTTTTACATGGTTCAACTTCCCCTTTGCAATGCTTTAGTATCTTTACTCCCCTTTCTAGTTCATAGACTTTTTTATTGAATTTAACACGTTCTTGTTCAAGAAGTTGTTTTTCTTTAATAACTTTTTCAAAATTCTTTCTAAAGTCATCATTAAACTTGACTAGTTCCTCATTCTCCTTTTGTAAATTGATAGTATTTAAATTATTTGAAGAGGAAGGGTTTAGAGGTACCTCAAGCTTTTCTTGAGCCATGAGGCAAGTAACTTCATTTGTTGGTTGATTTTCATCTTCACTATCACTCCAAGCTCCCCCAACGAATGCCTTGTTCACGTTTGGCTTAGGACATTCATTAATAAAGTGACCCTTTTCACCACAATTGTAGCATCCTTGGGTACGCCTTGAGCTCTCACCAACCTTGTTGTCAACACCTTGGTTTCCACCAAAGTTGTTCCTTCCACCATTTCCCCGGTTACCAAACCTATTACTCCTTCTAAAGTTACCACCTTTCCTAAAGAACCTTCGAAAGTTCTTAGCCATAAGTTTGTACTCTTCGTCGTTAACATCGTCTTCTTCATCACTACCATCTTGACTATCACTATTATTACTAGCTTGACTACTAGTGACTTTAGCTTTAAGAGCCAAAGACTTAACCTTCTCCTTCTTGTATTTGGTACTTGCCTTGTCGTTCTCAAGGATCATTTCATAGACCTTAAGATTGCCGATGAGGTCATCAAGAGGGAGTTCCGAAAAATTCTTAGCTTCTTCAATGGCCGTCACCTTTGGCCTCCACTTCACCGGAAGAGCTCGAAGAAGCTTTCTCACATGGTTATTGTTTTAGAAGCTAGGATCTAGAGCCGTAAGGCTTGTGATAATAGCATTGAACCGTGTGTAACCATTGTCAATGGTTTCATCGTCGGAGATCGAGAAATTCTCATATTGTTGTATAAGCAAGTCGATCTTTCAATCTTTGACTTGTGAGTTCCCTTGATGGGTGATGATAAGAGAGTGCCCATCTCCTTGGCGGTTTTGCACACATGGACTCTCTCGAACTCCCTTCGAGGTAGAGCATTGTAGATCATCATCTTAGCCTCTTGATTTCTTACAATCTTCTTCTTCTCATCTTCTTTAAGTTCCAAGTATGGCTTCTCAACCATCAACTTGGTTTCCGGATCAAGCATCATGAAAACAAAGTCTCTATTTTGAATGGCCTCCCACAAGTCAAGATCCTTGGACCTAACATAGGTCTCAAACCAGGTTTTCCAAAAACAAAATCCATCGGTTTCTAGCAAAGGTGGTCATTGCATAGAACAACCCTCAACGTAGTTCTCTTTAGCCATGGATCTATACTCAACTTTATCAAAAATCTTGGTTAGGATTTTAGATTTTTGAGAAAGAAGTTTTTGACTTAAAACGGCTTCATGGGAAGGATTTAACGCTCAAAAACTTGAGTATTCCGCTCTAATACCAATTGTAGAACCGTAGAGGGGGGTGAATACGGTTTCTTCGGCTTTTTAGATGTTTAAAAACTTTAAGCCACAAAGACAACCAAGTGGTCTAAGTAGGAGAAACGACAAACACAATCACAACAAAGAGTATATAAAGCGAGTAAAGAACACAACGATATATACTGGTTCGGGATGGGGGGTTTATACCATCCGTACGTCTAGTTGCGAATCCACGATACTGATACTATTCACTAGTATAATCCTTTTGGTGGACTATAAACCGTTACAATTCACTCCACCGATATTCACCAATATCAATTCTCACAAAGAAGGAGTTACTCCTACGGTATTCCGCCCTCAGAAACCACCCAAAAGAATCTCATGATTCGACTTCACCTAAGGGTCACCAAGACCACTACCAAGACTTCCCACCGGAAGTATCAAACCCCAACTAGATCCCCAATGATCTAGGCTTGGTCACCAAGATACAAGACTTCCCTTACAACCAAATTGAATGATAAAATAAAGTTTCTTTGAACCAAGCCCTAACCTAACCTAGTGACTCGATTCTAGTAGAAAGGGTATAGATAAGAAGACCCTCGACACAATCACAAGAGTGGATTAAGTTCTTGAGATTCTTCCCTTGTAAGAGATGTGTTCTTTCAAAGATGTTAATGTGTTTAACTAAGAACACAAGATAGAATTAGAGAGATTTGGAGAGAAATAATGTAGAGAGAAAGAATAATGGCAAAGGGTGAAGAATACAAGAGCCAAAGGGGGTATTTATAGGCCAGGACCTAACCTTGGGAATTATTTACCTAGGCCGGCGCATCGCCCACGCGTCAACGTGCGGGTGGCGCGCCAGGCCTAGTGAAAAATTCCGAAATGTTGGGTGTTGGTCTTGTAAATACCTACCCTTGCTAAACCCCCAATTGTACTTCACACACTAAACCTTATCATTAATCAATCTACAGTTTACCAACTCAAATAGCCAATTTGGAAAATATTTTATGAAGTGTTTAATAGAAAACCAATTATCAAAGATAGAAAGAAAGAAGAGATAATTGGGTAGGGGTAGAATGGGTATTCCTCACATGGCATAGAAAAGAGAGAAAGAATATGCCATGGGATATTCCTCTAAAGGGAAGAGTGTGAGAGGATAGGTTAAGAAGTAACCATGGTTAGGTTTAGAAAGAAGTGTATAGAGATTAAACCATGGTTAGGTTAAAAGGTGAACCATGGTTAGGTTAATGGGTGTATCCAATGGAATGTTCAATCCTTGGTGTGGTTAAGAGTTAACCATGGTTGGGTGAGAATGGGGTAAATTGAGAAGTAACCATAGTTTGGTTAGATGTGAACCATGGTTGGGTAAAGAGAAGCATATCCAAAGGAATAATCCATCCTTGGTGTAGTTAAGAGTTAACTAAGGTTAAGTGTAGAGAACTAACCATAGTTGGGTTAAGAAAACCATGGTTTGGTTAAGAAAGAATATCCAAGGGTATATTCCTTTTCTTGGAGAGAAAGGTTTGGGATGTGAAAGGGTGTAAGGAATATAAGGTATGAGTTGGATTGTATAAGTGTGTAATGGAATAAAGGTTGGATAGTGTAAGAGTTTGTAAAAGAATATGTAAGAGATGGATGTGATGGGGAGCCTAGTGTGTGTAGAGAATGGGATGGTTGTGAGTAGTGTGTGTAAATTTGAAAATAAAGTTGTTGGAGGTGTAAGAGTGTGTAAGAGAATATGTAAGAGTTGGATGTGATGGGGATCCTAGAGTGTGTAGAGAATGGGATGGTTGTGAGTAGTGTGTGTATTTTGAAAATAAAGTTGTTAGATATGTAAGGGAATGAGTTGGTTAGATATGATGTGTGTAAGAATGAGTTGTATGTGTAAGGAGTGTGTAAGAGTGATTGGATGGGGAGCCTTGTGTATGTGAAGAGAGGTGTGTGAGTGAAGTGTGTGTATTTTGAAAATAAAGGTGTGTGTAGAAAAGAGTGTATGTATGTATAGGAAAGAGTATGTATTGGTGTATGAGAAAGGTGTATAGGGAATGTATAAAGCGGGAAATCTTGTGTGGGAGAGTGTGTGAGTCAAAGGGTGTAAGAGTGTAAGAGGTGTAAGGGAATATGTAAGAAGATGTTGGGTTGTTTGGAGGCTTTGTCTCTTGTGATTAAGAAGATAATTAAGAAGAGATTAAGAGATAATCTAATTGTCATTAGGAAGAAAAAGTTTAGACAATTAAGATTATGAGTTAAGAAAATCATAGGTTACTTATAAATCCAAGTAACACAACGTCGAGAATCCATAGTTTCATAACTCGTAACTTTTCATGACTCAACGTACTTAACTTACACCTTGGTACAAACAAGCCAAGTGCTTTGCCATGATGTAAGCATAACCCAAGTGGGAAAGAATGCGTTTATGCAAAGAGACATTTGACTTAGTCTGATCAATAAGGGAGTAAACCCGTTAAGTGATTAGAGAAAACGTAAGCACGGGATATGAGCATATGGATGCTTTCACATGATGTTACGTGAAATATATAAGCTCCCTAAGTTTAGAAAAGCCTTGGCTAGAGGCAAGAGTTAGAAAACATGAGTTTGCGTTTTCCCGTAAGTGGGTGCTTTTTAAAGTTGGATCTCTCTAATTCCAAACTCGTTTCGAGTGTTCTCAATTAAGCACATAGCATATTCATACCTGTATTGAAAGATCCACATTTGTCTAAACCATGCAGAAGCCTGGCGCGTCAGCCACGTGTCAACGTGTGGGTGATGCGTCAGGAACAGATATGGATTCGGGGAATTTTGGCTACCGTTTGTTATTTTATGTGTTTCGAAGGTTTATTTGTTATCATTAAAACATTAGGAGATTTTGATAATGTTGTCTCAAAAAATAAAAGAATAGCTCTTATGATGCTTCATCACCACACGTGAAGGAGGCCTTTGGTGCGCGAAGGCCATAATGGCCGAAGACTACCACACTTTTTTTATTATTATTATTATAATTTTTATTTTGTTTTTTATTTTTAAGGTTTTTCTCTAATGGGAGGTGGTAGGTCACCTTTATCCCACCTCCCACAAGTGTAACACTATAAGGGCACGTTTGGTAAGATAAAATTCAGAGAAATGAAATGAAGTGAAGAAATCAAATCACATAAATGAATTCTCACAGAAATTCAATATAAATTTCTGTGTTTGGTAATACCAAAGAATTGACTCAAGAAATTATTATTATTATTATTGTTGTTGTTGTTGTTGTTATTATTATTATGGAAGAATTCATTTCCATCACTTTGTGAGTGAAAATTAATTCTCAACTTTTTGTAAAAGATCCATTTATAAAGAGTTTCAATTCTCAACTTTATTTTTTCATAGATGTACTAAACATTGAAAATGATTTCGTTTCTATTTCTCTCCTCTCAATTCCTTCTACCAAACATGCCCTAAAAGTCACTAATCACCACCTCCACTTCACCCACTCTTGCATCTTTAATGGTGGTGGTGAGTGCTGACCATCTTTATCCAACAAAGAAAATTGTGAGCATCTATGTGTATTTTTATTGCTATCATTTGTGTTTTTGGTATTTTATAAGGTATGTTCATATAAAATAAGACAATTTTATATTTTTTGTTTAATAGTGGGTTAGGTAATAACCATAAAAGATAAAAAGTGATAAGTTTGATGATATTTTAAATAATGATAACTTTGCCAATGTAGATATTGTTATAGAGAATATATTAGCTATAATTTTTTGTAGCAAATTATTTATAATTTTATGCTACAAGTTGTGAGTTTGAGTTATTTATATGGGTCCTTAAATTCTTATTTATGTAATTTTAATAAAGTATTGTTGTTAATTGATTATTTTTTTGTAGCTAATATATCCGATTGTTACAGCATCGGGTCAAACTCGACTCGACCCGATCCAAAAATTGAAAAAGAAAAAGAAAACTCAAACCGAGTAATAGATATTAAAAGCGAAATCGACAAAAACCAACAAAAAAACAAAATAAATATACAAAGCGAAAACCAAACAAAAAAAGATCAGTTCCATCCAATTTCCGTCAATTTGTCAGTTCAGGTCTGGTTTCGGGTAAATTTGCTAGGCCCTAGTCATAACACTTACCACAAAAACTAGTATGAGATAATATATAGCAAAGCTCCTCGCAAAATCAATGGGCTTGTGGTCCACTGGGCATGTCTTATTCAGTTAAGCGTGCCTAGTGGAGAGTAGTACCGGTTTGGGTGACCAAACCGGGAAGTCCTCCCTTGTGGACCACTGCCCTGTCGGTACGATTTCAAAGTCCTTCAATGAAGGTTTCAACCCACAAGGGTTCGAATCTGGAGAAGGCAGGGTTTACTTCAGTTTAAGTGTCGTGCCTTCGGGCGGCTTAAGTTGAAGGTTTTCCCCCCGTCAGATTTCAAATTGGACTTGGATTTCTCCAATGAAAGTCAATTTAAAAAAAAAAAAAAAAAAAAAAAAAAAAAAAGCTCCTCGCAAAACTTTCACTCCTTTTGAATGATTCTTTATTTGTAAACTCAAAAAACATTACTCATACATCTACGTATACATAAAAAAAGCCACACTGCCAATCCCAGCGCGTACCACACACTCTCCGATTAACGGTTTCACATAGCATCTTTTGGCCTTTACCTCATTGAAGAGTCACCGTCTCACACATTGTCATTACTAAACCAACTCGACAGGTGGCCCAGACGCGGCGTACAAATGGAGGTTGAACCAGACAAAAAGCAAAAGCGCGTGAAGCAAGTGGGGTCGAATCGCCACATAAGAAGAGAAACATGGCCCACAAATTATGCTACTCCTGGTTTTCTGGAAGTCATATTCAGCTTTTGGTATGAGGAGTGAGTCAGCTTAGGAAAAACCATTGTCTGGTTTGTGGTATTAAATGAAAACTATGAGCTGAATGAATATATATTTTAAAATTAAAAGGAAAACCATGGGCCAAGTTGATTATACCACATTGGAATATCACCACCCTTCTCATTCTTATCCCATAAACCAGGAGACCTTTCTATCGAAATTTGGTGACAAGTCACAGCTTGTGTTTAATTAGTAAAATTTTAATCATTTCAACACGCTTAAATTCATTTTGTAGACATGGTTTTTCATTTTACTAATTACTCCCTCCATCTTAAAATTGTTATCATTAAACTAATAATTACAAAGTTTAATAAATGTGTGTCATTTTAATTTTTAACCACTCAAATATAATCTTCACTCACTAAATTCTTTTATTTTTACTTAAAAAGGAAAGTGAACAATTATTTTGAGACATTCAAAAATAAGATAATATGGGCTATTAATTTGAGACAAAGAGACTATGTTGTTGGTACCTGGTCTACCATCTACTTTTGACATCCTTCACTTTCCCTTTTCATGCCTGACTTTTATTTGCAATATCATACTCCATCCCAAAATATTGTCTACAAACAAAAAAATACAAAGGTTAAGAAAATATTATCATTACAGCTTTCTCTTCCTTATTTTTTGCACAAAAGACAGGTTTACCCTTAATTAATTACTTAATTTATAACTTCTTTAAAGTTTGTAATAATAAACCCAAGTAAGGTTAATATGGTCAACTTGATGTATATTCATTATCTATTTTTGAAAAGTAAAGTTCATTTCACAGCCGGGGTCGAATGATACCAATAGCATATCATTATTAGTAGCCCAAGCCCACTAAATACACGCTCGAATCAAGCCCATTACCAAGCCCCATTAATATACACTTGATAGCGGCCCTACTTAAATCCCAGGTCAGGCGGTGCTTGGATAAAACTCATCATGCTATACTGAGCCAATTGTACTACTGCTCCCCAACTATCACTAACAGTTAAGATGTACCATCTAACATTACACTGTGGGGACGCCCGAAAAGCACCACTTTGTACGAACTAATGAGGGAAGTCCACTTGTCCCCCTTGTCTACTCCTCAGATGATCAACACCTGGCTCCTTAGCAGTCGTTGATCATCTCACAAGAGTTTATCTCTAAACCCTACATGCCTCTCTATAAATAGAAGGCTACATGCACAATTTGACAAGTTTTCACACACTTGGGCAAATACAACCTCACAAAAGTAAAGTATGGTCTTTGTTTATAAGTGTTACTCGAGCTTTTTTATCTTCATCAATCTCATCGGGTCCTTAACATTCAACATGGGAAACCAAACGACAAGACCATTCTCATTCCATCTTGTTGGGTGGACGAGCTCTCAAGCGTACGTTGGACAAAAAGAACAACGCCAAAGGAAAGTACAAGAGAAACACCCTTCAACCTAGTCAATGGGACTGAAGCCATGATCCCTGTCGAAATGCTTATCCAAACAGAAAGAGTTGCTATGATTAGTGAGGATGGAAACGAAGATTCTAGCAATATTTTAACATAGAATGACATTAGTGTTGGGAAAAAGTAGCAATTTATGATTAATGTGTAAATGTATGATTAAGAATGAAATCAAAGTAGCAATTTAAGGTAAATGTGTTGGGACAAAAAATTGCTATACCGTTTATGACAATATTTTAACATAAAATAACATAAGTTAAGCCTACTCTTTGATATGAAATCAAAGAGTTTTATATAAATCTTGATGACGTCAAATAATCCTAATATTTACGTGTCAATTTTCCCCTATTATGCTCATTTATTCTACTTATTATGTGGATATATACTTTGATTTCTTTACATTTTGTATCCAGGTTACGAATGAGCATATGAGCTAAATAGACGAGGAAATTTGGAAGAACGCGCAAAAGATAAACATTTCTAAGTATGCTGGAAAGAGCTATGGGGTAACATTCACTCTCTATTACGCCGTAGCTGGGAATTCAAACTTGAAGACCAAAGTCAACGCGGATCAAGAGTTACGGCGTAACAAAATCCTGAGTTACGCCGTAACAAAATCAAGTCTTTCAAGAATCCCTCTAATTGGTGGCTACGCCGTAACATAATCACGGAGTTACGGCTTAGCAGTGACTACGTGAGTAATCCTAGATCCAAGAATTAAGCTATGGAGTAACCACACATGCAAATACGACGTAGAAGAAACCCTAATTGGAAGCTACGACATAGCACAATCCTTAGCTACACTAGCTACGGCGTAACACCATTTTTGAGCTACGTTGTAGCTACGATGGGCCTATAAATACAACCCTAATTTCTGTATTTTGGATACAACTTTCTCATACACAAAATCATAGATCATTATGAGCTTTCTTAAGGCCATTCTACAGCAACATACGGAGCATTTCCAAGTGAGAGACCATGCCTATAATACCATCAGTTTTAGTTTTTCATATTTTTATTTACATTTCGTATTCATTGCTTTTGTAAACATTGAATCGAGTGTTGAATTTCATATGATCGGCTAAGCACCCTTGGTACTAGCCTAGTTATGATTCTTATATTGTTTTGATTATGTTTGCGTGCTTTTTATAATGCTTCTAGTGTATGCATGCTTATTTTATCATAGATCCTTTAGTTGCAGTAGTTTTCCCCAACCCGGTTATACTTGGTATGCCGGAGGAATTGACCATAGGATCCTGGCGTAGTTAGGTTGCAAGGAAAATGGTTGGGATGACAACCGGCCATTCGCCTTGTGTGAAAATTGACCATAGGACCACTTTCCGGGTTGTATAAACGTAAGTTGTTAGAGTATGGTCTATGATGGTGACAACGGACCATAAGGATAAATCTAGCATGTAGTGGCACTTAATGACTAAAACCCATCTACCGTACGTCGGCTTACCAGCAAGGGGTAGTGCCTTTGGTTCCCGGCAGGATTCCGGGGAGATAGGCTAGGGAACTTGACCATATGAACCTAGTGATATATGTCCGCCCTACTTGAAGCATGAGATTAGCTTAATAGTAAACATAATCGTAAACAATATAGGATGAGTAATTAGGCTAGCACATTTCTCTCTTATTGCTCACAACCTTCATTTCATTTATGTTTATTTACTTTTCAGTTATTTAGTTTAATTAATCATTTCAATCTTCAAATCATTTTAATTTCGTGACATCAGACTTAAGATATTATCCAATCCACATAGCTCTTGGGACGACATCGGTTTTACCATTAACTAGTCTACACACGACTAGATTCTCTATCCGTTAGTGCAAATAGGTAGACCCTAGGTAATCGAGACTTTATAAATATTAAGACCTGGTCAGTAAAACCTGCATCAAAGCTCACTCAACAATTAGCTTCATAGATGTCGAAGACCATCTGAAGATAGATTTTACTTAGCCGATGCGGTATCATCGAGTAAAATTTCTGAGTGGAAAACAACACACCAATATAAATTATAAGTAAAGAGTTAAGGGAAGAGAGACAAACACAACGATTTATATTGGTTCAGGATGATGGGTTTAGATGATCCATACGTCTTGTTGCGAATCCTTACGGTAGATAAACCGTACACCTTAGCTCTCGTTGATCTACACCTAGAAATGAGCTAGCACCTAACAGAGTTTCGCACCTGGAACCACCTATAAAGATCTCGCGAACTCTCACACTGACTATAAGACTTTTACCAAAGAAGTATCAAACCCTAAGTTTGACCGTACCCGATACAAGACTTTTATACTCTTTCTTATCCACACCCGGATAAGACTTTAACTCTTGATTCTCCGTACCCGTAGTAAGACTTTAAACTTGCTTCTCCGCACTAGGAGTAAGACTATCGAGTAGAAAGAAAAGACTCGATCTAAAAGAACATAGTAGAAGAGGAATGTAGAAACAAGAGACAAAAGTAGATTAAATTATTGTGATTCATTCTCTTAGAAATTTTTTTTGACAAAAGTCAAAACATAAATAAATGAATTTTAACAACAATGTGCTACATCAACTTGTACGTATTTTTTATCACCCACTATCACAAATTTTTTGTCTAGCTTTTCATCACCGATTTAGGGCCCATTTGTTTTGTAGATAGATTTAAGATTTGACATGGATAAAAAAAATACAATATAAAAATGTATGAAAGATTGAAAAATATATAAAATAAGGAATGAGGAGTATAAATGAAGAGTGACATAGAGAGTTGGATACAGTGACCCTCCACTTTATCAAATACCACACTGCTTCCATGGTTTTGTACAGGACCTATATTTATGGCTCATAACTAAATCCTTATCCAAATTAGGCAACCAAACGAGTGATTTTTTTTGAAGCCAAAACCAAATCTAAGCCCACAAATCAATCGGGCCATTGTAACTTTTTATTTTCATTTCCATCAGGTTTTTGGGTGCGTTTTTTTAAAGGGTTTTGAAATAAGGGATGGAATTTGAGGCCTAATAAACATGTTTGGTCCAAAATTAATACCAAATATTTAGCCATCAATCTCATTTTTCAATTCCACACTAAGAGTGGGAGGTATTGTCGTGCCAAAGGTGGGGCCGTTGGTAGCAGCCCAACTTGGAGAACGGTGAACAGTTACCAAACTCGCGCCGTTATAACCAGCCCACGCCATTTCATTTTTTTCTGATTTTTTGAACGTTTGGCAACGGTTATGTTTGAAATTTTTGAAGGTTTGGAAATGGCTCTTTAGCCAAAAATCACACATTTTCTAAGTTTTTACCCTTAAAATTTCTATAAATACCTCCTCATTCTATCATTTTTCTTAAACTCTTCCATATTGATTTCTACTTCAATAATACTTAATTTTCTTTCGACTATGGATCCAAACAATCCCAAGTCCCAACTAATTCTCCACCAACGAGCATTATGATGTTTATTTTCAAAATGACCCGAAGCAATATATCCAGGGTTATACAGCGTATGAACAATTTCTAGGTTTGTGTGATCAAGAAGCCGGGGGATCAGGACATGCATATGAGAGGACGAGGTCATACATACCACGTGATCGAGAAGAGGCAGAACATCGTTTAATCGATGACTATTTTGGAGACGATGACACTCCCACCTAAGTATATGGAAGATCAGTTTAGGCGAAGGTATTGTATGAGTTCTACACTTTTTAATAAAATAGTCAACGATATCTTAACCTATGATGTTCAACCAATTCCCGAGGTTTTTTTTTTTTTTTTTTTTTTTTTTTGAAATGTTACGATGCTACCTGTCGTTTAAGTATTGGTCCACTTTTGAAGTGCAAATCTGCCATCCGCAACTGGCGTATGGCACTGCGTCAAATGCGTTTGATGAGTACTTGCAAATTGGTGAACATTATTCACGACATTGTTTAGAGAAGTTTACTAAATGCATACATATTTTATACGTTGAAAGGTATTTAAGAAAGCCTACTTCAGCGGATGTTGAAAAAATATATGCATTGCACTAGGGCTGTAAACGAACTGAACGTTCAGTAAATATTTCATGAACCGTTCGGCAAAAAGTTCATTTGTGTTCATTTATTTATTAAATAAACGAACGTGAACAATATTTTACGTGTTTAGTTAAATGAACGAACACGAACAAAAGTCGCGTTCAGTCATTTATGTTCATAAACGTCCGATTATGTGTTCGTTTATGATCATTTATTTATTTATGTTCATATATCATGTCTTTCAATCATATAATTTTAAAACTGGTTTGTTTAAACAAAATAATACTTATAAAACAATATATTGTGGATAATATAATCAGTTTATGTTTGTTTATTCATTTTAATTTATGTTCGATCATTTATGTTCGTTTAATGTCTTAATGAACGAACATGAACAAGAAAATTTGTCCGTTTAATCGTTCGTGTCCGGTTAAAACTAAATGAACGAACATGAACAAGGCTTCGTTCGTGTTCGCCAGTTAATTTACAGCCGTGCATTGCATGAAAAAGAACATGGACTCCCGGTAATGCTCGGGAGTATTGATTGTATGAATTGGGATTGGAAAAATTGTACAAAGGCCCTACATGCTCAATTCAAAAGACGTGATCATAAATACCCGACTCTTATGTTAGAAGCGGTTGCGGATAAAAAATTATGGATTTGGCATGCATATTTTGGGGTTCCTAAGGCAAATAATGATCTTACTGTGTTATATAGTTCCCTGTTATTTGATGATGAACTGCTAGTAAAACTCTGGAATGTCTATTTGTAGTAAACGGACATACATAAAAGGAAGGTTACTAATTAGACGACGACATTTATTTAGCATGGTTCATGTTTGTCAAAATGTTTTCTGTTGCAAGGACTGAAAAAAAATTGAAATTTAAGAGTTCAAGAAACTTCTAGAAAAGATATTGAACGAGCTTTCGAAGTCCTACAAGGTCGTTGAAAAATTGTACGACAACCCGCACGTGCTTATGAAATCAACGGCTTGAAAAGAATCATGTATTGTTGTATAATGTTACACAACATGATATTAGAAGGCGACGAATTCGAAGTGAATTTTAGAGATTTGTTCGTTGATCCAAGGCCAAACATAGCAGACACTTGGGTCGAAAGATGTGATTTACATGTTAGAAAAAGAAAAGAAATTCGAGATAGACAAGTGCACGACGAACTTCGAGAGGACCTTGTGGAACATTTATGGAACCTTAATCACTAGTTTCTAATTTTTATTTCTTGTTTACGCACTATGTTTATTATTTTTATGCATTTATGGAACCTTAATCACTAGTTTTTGTTTTATCTAATGAAGTTTATTTTAGTTAATATTATGTACGTTTTAATTTATGTAAATAAGAAAAATAATAATAATAAATTGTAGAACGGCAACACATTTTTTGGTGACAATGGTAACGGGACAAAATATGGTGCAAAAGGGTTTTTAGTGCCGTTCAATATTTTGCTGACGTAGCAGTACTTTTGGAGAATGGCACCAGAAGTTTGGCACCACGATACCCACCGCTCTAAATAGGTAGGTTTTCTGATTTTTAGTAGTCTCGAATTTCAGTTGCCCTCTACTCTCTTTCTCTCTTCAAGCATACAATAAAATAAAATTTATATTTAAAAATTAATTTAAGTATATAACTTATATAATAATTAAAATTTTTCTCACACTTCATAGTTACACCAAATCCAAATCTAAGTGCCCGTTTGGTTTGTAGATGGGTTTGGGATTTGAATTTGAATTTAGATTTAGTATAAGATTTAACTTAAACGAGTAGGGCATCGGTCTGCCGCATTGCGGCAGGATGCTGAAGTTGACGGAGAATTTAGGTAAGATTTTCAGATAGATTATCAACGTAAGAATACAGGGTATTTAGGAAGAATCACAATGTTTTTTATAATCTTAACGAAGTAGTTATTCCGGAATATGAATTTGTTTCTCGAGACGTGCGGCTAACTTTGCGAATTTGTTAATTAGAATAATTATTGACTTTTTTTCTTTGTTTTCTTATGCATTTTTTGTTTACTTTTGAAACATTTGTGCAAAAAACTTATAAGGCAATGTATGGGCCACGTTTTCTTTTTATTGCCATTTGGCCTTGATTTTGGGTTAGTATTACTGGGCTATAGCCCTCGCCTTTTTTTTTTTTTTTTTTTTTTTTTTTTTTTTTTTTTTTTTTGTCATAGGTGGTTCGAGTTTATAATATTTGGGGGAGAATAACATTTGATTAGTTTGAAAATCTGGTGTAATTGAAACGGAATGGCTCCTAAGTTTTCAAAGTGCTTGAAGATTGCACGGTGATTACGTGTGAAGTGTATATCAAATAAATACAAAGTAGTCATGAGGGGAATTCACTAATCAACCTTTGTGAGAAGGTTAACTTGCAAAAACCCATGAATACGATATATATATATATATATATATATATATATATATATATATATATATATATATATGTGTGTGTGTGTGTGTGTGTGTGGGTGTGTGTGTGTGTGTGTATGTGTGAGATAACGGGCAAGTTATTACTCGGGTCGTGTCCCAACGAGGTGTAAATGGGCGATATCATGTAAGATTGGAGACTAAAATGCTTGTAACGATAGATTTTGATTATTTGGTATTGTGGAATTACGGTAAATTACAAATAACGTACGAAAAATAAAATAAAAGAAACTATTAATTCAAACAAGGAATGAAAATTAAAACTTAAAATCTACTTAAAATTCTACGGGAATTATAACCGGGAATAGGGGAAACCTAAAACGTAATCTAAGTTTAAAAACGTAAAATTAATTAAAAAAAACGTAAGTGCGCGAATTAAAACGTGAATTTAAAGCTACGCTAATCCTACATGTTTAAAAATGATTTTCCTACGTTTCTAATACTGAAAGAAAATTTTTGAAAAAAAAATATTTTTTTTTGCTTTTTTAATTAATCACTATGAATTAATTGGTATTTAAATTAAGTTAAATTACCAAAAATACTAAAACTAATTTTAAAAATATGGAATTTTTTTTAAATTAGATAATACTAATACTAAACTAGGAAAAATAAAAAGATTAAATAAGCAGTTCAAATTAGTAGACAAAAAGCACAACAGAAGCTGACTTAATAAAAAGCAATTAGACAAAGCTACTTTAAATAATAAACAAAGGGAAACTTGAACTAAAAGAGTAGATAGTACAGATGGTATAGGGGTTGCTTGTTTGTGTCTGTGTGGAGTGAACTTGTCGACCAGGGTTCAATCCATGGTAACACCCTTTTTGCAAATCCTTTTAACAACAAACATAAACAACTTTTGTGATATTATTTTTGAAAAGCTTTTAATAAGCTGATGCAAGCTTAAAAGTGACTATAGAATCAAGTTGTATGGCAAGTAAGGTTTAAAAAGGAGTAGCAGGTAGCCTACAATAACCAAATAAGCAAAGACCAAAGCAAACAATAACCAATACAATCACAAATAACCTGAATACAACTTGATAACAACAATCCATCCACATAAATAAAGCACAAGCAATAAAATCCAACGACCTCAGCTGCTACAGTTCTAGTAGCAGGAATGGGGTGTTTTAAGCTCAAAACTAAGCTAGTAATCCTAAAGCTAAACTCTAAAAAGCAGTAAAACCCTAAAGCCTACACTATAAGTTATCAAAATGAAGCAAATGGGGCAGATTTGAGCTTATAAGCACCTAGAAAACAAGCTACTAAATGGGCAACTAGGGACAGTGCATCAGGTCCTAAATGGGCGTTTTGACAGTCCAAACTAACTAATCAAATAAGCACAAACATAAGAAATAAGCTGAGACAAGTAAAGTACAACTAATAAACTACCTCTAAAACCAAATATTGGAATCTAACTCCTATTTAAACTAGTTAATAATTAAGTTGAAGAGGGGCTGTTGGGGCCTTGGTGCACTGATGCAACAGGTACAAAAGGGGGTAATTAGCAGCCCACAAATAAACCAACAAACAAGTCTCAAATTCTAAAACAAGCTCAAATAAATAAAATTAGTACTACTAACAACTTGAGTTGAGATCCATGAAGAACCGATACATGCCATAGAACCTATCAACCAATCATAGCCACCCATTTATATTTTCCACCTTTTTTTCCAAAACAACATATCTTGCAAACGGTAAATCTTCAAGCTAAAAAAAATACCATCGCGACGAGAATTAAATCGTCTTTCTATAGATATGCATTGTTATATACTTTCAACGAACTTTTTTTTTCGACAAACTTTTTTTTTCGCCCAGACAAATCATATATGAATTATTAAAATCATATATGATTCGTAAAAATCATATATGATTTGATTTTAACGAATCACGTATGATTTTTACAAATCATATATGATTTTTCTGGGGGGAAATTTTGAAAAAAAAGAAGTTCGTCGAAAAAAAAAAGTTCGTCGAAAGTATATAACAATGCATATCTATAGAAAGATAATTTAATTCTCGTCGCGATGGTATTTTTTTTTCACGTAACGATTTACGGTTTGCGAGATATTTAATTTTTAAAAAAAGGGTGGAAGTTTATTTTTTTTATTTTGATAAAAAAAATTAGTGGCTGAGGTTGTTTGATTGGTTATATGATAAAACTTAGTTCTACGCGGATCTTTTGGCCTAAAAACTTATGCAACAAAATTCCCAAAGCTAAATCTAACTATTGCTTATCTAGAATCTAGATCTAAGAGGGCTGTTTGGAACAAATATTGATTGTTGACAGAAAGTGGGAAAAATTGAAACCAAATAACTTGACACCTATTGCAACTTAACCATTACTAAAAAAAAAAAAAAAAAAAAAAAAAAAAAAATTGCTTAGACTGAACTCGGACTAAAATTAGAAATTTGCTACATCCACATAAAGTTTACACAAAAAATCCTCACTCGCTGACATGTCAGCGGGTGATTGGTTTTTTGCGGGATGTGGAACCCACAAAAAACCAATCACCCGCTGACATGTCAGCGAGTGGGGATTTTTTGTGTAAACTTTATGTGGCCCTAGCATGCCTCCTAAAATTAACAGCTAAAAACTCATAAATCTACCAATTCAAAAATAAGATGTATAAGTTGTTTAAGAAGATGAACCTTTGAAAAACAATGGAAAGACTATAAAA